>JAYMTE010000016.1:0-15000 GCA_036897545.1 Pelargonium fulgidum
ATTTGGCAATAACGAAAGGAGTACTAGGCATCCATGCCACTCTCACTTAATGTCTTGGGATTGTAGTTCAATTGGTCAGAGCACCGCCCTGTCAAGGCGGAAGTTGCGGGTTCGAGACCCGTCAGTCCCGATTTTTTCAAATAAAAAAAATACATGTATTTTTTTTATTTGTTTTTTCCAAGATAAAGGAATTCATCTAAAAATGAATTTAGAACTTAACTCCAGCGGAAAGAGGGCTAGATGCTTTTATCTTATAAAATATAAGATAATTTCCGAGAATTAGAATTGTTGTACAAGGAAGGCGAAGTGTTTGGGTTATAGAGAAGAATGCTAAAGTAAAAAAGGAAAGGAATTCTTGATTGAATCAGAAATCGAATTTTAGATCCAGTATGGATAAAGGATCTTCCTATGTTATACTATTCAATTCTTGACGATGAGTTGATTTGATAGGTCAGATATTGTTATTCTGATATTGATCCGATTTTATATCATCGAGATGTAATGTAATTCATCCCATTGCATTTATAGGTGAAAGGTTTTCATCTCTATGGGATTAAATCCCTAGTTATTTTGAAGTAAAAAAAAAAAAAAGAAAGGATGGGATTATGGAAGTCAATATTCTCGCATTTATTGCTACTGCATTATTCATTCTAGTTCCTACCGCCTTTTTACTTATAATTTACGTAAAAACGGTTAGTCAAAGCGATTCATTTGAATAAAACAGGGCTTCTTATAAAAGAAGAAAGAAAAAAGATTCATTCCAATTTCGTGTCTTAAATGAAAAGAGCGAACTAGAATCAACATTACATTAGACTATTAGTATGGTAGAAAGAAATATTCATAGATTTCTTTCTACCATCTAGAGATTTTGATTGTAATGTGCAAAGGTTTACTATATAAGGATATAACCTAATATAGAGAAACTCACAATAGGTATCCTATATACATTATATATATAATGTGCATACCGCCCCAATTCTTTTTCAAAGTTAAAAGTCGCTCTCATTGTCCATTCGTCTGTACCCCGCTTACTTTCAAGTCGAAATACAAGCATGGGGTGAAATATTTGTTTGATTGAAGGAGTCTTATTCATATAAGATATATAGAATACATTACTTCGCGATTAGAATTTTGAAAGAACTCTCTTTTTTTTCCATTTTTGAAATTTTTCAAAAATGGAAAAAAGTGGAATTACTAAATTAATAATAATACAAAAAAGGCTTTGCAGAACGCTGTATAAAAAATGAATACAGTTTAATTGAATTACTCAACCCAATTAGTAATAACTAGTAGTAACCCTAAAGTGCACTTCATTCCCCATACTACCAGTGAAAAGGAAAATGTAAAGACTACCATTTAGTAGTAACCCTAAAGTCCACTTCTTCCCCATACTACCAGTGAAAGGGAAAATGTAAAGACTACCATTAAAGCAGCCCACGCGAGACTTACTATATCCATGTAAATTCTGTCCTCTATCTCTTTGAAGGAATTTTATCATTATTGTTCACTAATAATAGTGAAATTAGTGGCGAAGAGTCAAAAAGGGATTCACGTCTTTTGTTGATCAGGCGACACCCAGATTTGAACTGGGGAACGAGGATTTGCAGTCCCCCGCCTTACCGCTCGGCCATGTCGCCAAAAGGATACAAAATAGATGAAAATATTCGGCTTTTGTTTCTGTTTAGGAAGAGGGATTACTGAACTTCTTTTTTTTATTATTAGACTTGTATCTTGAATCTTAATGCCTTGCCTAAAAGAAAGGAAACCCCTACCTCTCTTTTGGTATGGAATCCATCCCTTGTATAGTATCTTAAAACATACTCTACCCCCCCTCTTTCTTTTCTTTCCTATTGAGATGTTACACAAATGTGAAACTTTAAACAAGTATTTTCTTTGGAGATGATACCTTTAGGGAATTCTCGCGAAAGTCTCGTGCTTTGATTTTTTCATTGAATAGAAAATAGAAATTTGGATAGAGCACGACACGCTTCAATCGTATTCTACCCCAAAATAGGTAGGTAATCTCTCTTCTCTGCGAATCCTTTTTTGAACAACAGAATCCGCGAATAGGTGCTAAAAAACTCAACTCTATCTTGTTTCTGATTCTTATGTCTTTATTATCGCCCCGAACAGATTCAATCACGAATTCATTTATTATTTGTCTGGTATCCAATGGGATTGGATATGGAATACCATAATAATGGTAAAAATGAAATCGTTTTTTTTGTTTTTGATATTCTATACAAAACTCCATCGTTCCAAGTGGCTTTTATCAATTCCTTTCCATTTGTATCTGTTTCAAATTCCAATTTGAGTATCCAATTCTCTTCATTTCCCCGTCCATACGTATTTCGTATATTAGATGTACGGGGTTGGGTAAAATTTCATGTGATTTAGTATAGTAAACAGAATCTAAATTCCATCATTGCTAGATCGCTCCATATGATATGATTGGATGAAGAATGAGCCAATAATGGGATTTTTTCGATAAAAGGGGAATTCAACAAAATGCTTGGCGATAGAAATGAAGGAATGGCTACAATCCCTGGGCTTACTCAGATACAATTTCAAGGATTTCATAGGTTCCTTGATCAGGGCTTAAGAGAAGAACTTTCTAAGTTTCCAAGGACGGAATTTTTTCTAAAAAATGGGAAAGACGTAGACTTTGACTTTCAATTATTTTCGGAAACATATTTTTTGGTAGAACCGTTGATAAAGGAACGAGATGCTATATATGAATCACTCACCTATTCTTCTGAATTATATGTATCCGCGGGATTCGTTTGGAAAAACAAAAGGCGTATGCAAGAACAGGCCGTTTTTATTGGAAACGTTCCTTTTATGAATTCCCAGGGAACTTTTATAGTAAATGGAATATACAGAGTGGTGGTCAATCAAATATTGCAAAGTCCGGGTATCTATTACGGATCAGAATTGGACTATAAGGGATTTACGGTCTATATCGCCACCATAATATCAGATTACGGAGGAAGATTAAAATTAGAGATTGATAGCAAAGAACGTATATGGGCTCGCGTGAGTAGGAAACAGAAAATATCTATTTTAGTTCTATTATCGGCTATGGGTTCGAATCTAAAAGACATTATAGAGAATGTTTGCTACCCAGAAATTTTTCTGGCTTTTCTGGAGAAGGAGAAGAAGAAGAACAAAAATTTTTGGTCAAAAGAAGAAGCGGTTTTGGAACTTTATCAAAAATTTGTAGGTGGATCTGAAGAACTTGAAGAACTTTCTGATGCTATATATAAGGAATTACGAACAAAATTCTTTCGCCAAAGGTGTGTATTAGGAAGGCTTGGTCGACAAAATATTAACCGAAGATTGAATCTTGATATACCCCAGAACACCACGTTTTTGTTACCCCGAGATATATTGGCAGCCACAGATCATTTGATTGGAATGAAATTTGGAATGGGTACACTTGACGATATGAATCATTTGAAAAATAAACGGATTCGTTCTGTAGGGGATCTCTTACAAGATCAATTCGGATTGGCTCTTTTTCGTTTAGAAAAGGCGGTTAAAGCGACAATAAAAAAAGCAATTGAAAAGAAAAGAAGACCGACCCTTCATAATTTGATAACTTCAACTCCATTACTAACCACTTATCAATCTTTTTTCGGATTAAACCCATTATCTCACGTTTTGGATGGAACGAATCCATTGTCCCAAACAGTTCATGGGAGAAAGTGGAGTTTTTTGGGTCCTGGGGGATTGACAGGACGAACTGCAAGTTTTCGAACACGAGATATTCATCCTAGTTACTATGGACGCATTTGCCCAATTGACACATCTGAAGGAATCAAGGTTGGCCTTACGGGATCTTTAGCAATTCATGCGAGAATCGGTCATTTTGGGTCTCTAGAAAGTCCATTGTACGAAATCTCCGAGAAATCAAAAAGGGTCCGGATGCTTTATTTATCATCAAGGAAAGAGGAGTACTATATGATCGGGACAGGAAATTCTTTGGCACTGAATGAAGGTATTCAGGAAGAACAGATTATTCCGGCTCGATACCGTCAAGAATTCCTGACTATTGCATGGGAAGAGGTTCATCTTCGAAGTGTTTTTCCTTTTCAATACTTTTCTATTGGAACTTCTCTCATTCCTTTTCTCGAGCATAATGACGCGAATCGGGCTTTAATGGGTTCAAATATGCAACGACAAGCAGTTCCGCTTTCTCGGTCCGAGAAGTGCATTGTTGGAACTGGGTTGGAAGGCCAAGTGGCTCTAGACTCCGGGATGACCCTTATAACTGAACACGCGGGAAAGATCATTTCTACCCATGCTGACAAGATCCTTTTATCGGTCAATGGGGAGATTCTAAGCAGTCCATTAGTTTTCTATGAACGTTCCAACAGAAATACTTGGATACATCAAAAACCCCAGGTTTCGCGGGGTAAATGCACTAAAAAGGGACAACTTTTAGCGGACGGTGCCGCTACGGTTGGGGGAGAACTCGCTTTGGGTAAAAACGTATTAGTAGCTTATATGCCATGGGAAGGTTACAATTTTGAAGATGCGGTACTCATTAGTGAGCGTCTGATATATGAAGATATTTATACTTCTTTTCACATACGGAAATGTGAAATTGAGATTTTTGTGACAAGTAAAGGCCCTGAAAAGATCACTAGAAAAATACCGCATCTAGACGACTATTTACTACGAAATTTAGACAAAAACGGAGTTGTAATCTTGGGATCTTGGGTAGAGGCGGGCGATATTTTAGTAGGTAAATTAACACCTCAGCTGGCGGACGAATTAGCTCCGGAAAAAAGGTTAGTAGGCACCTTGTTTGACGCTCCGATAGCCACTTCAAAGGAAACTTGTCTAAAACTGCCTATAGGTGGGAGGGGCCGAGTTATTGATGTGAGATGGATCCAGAAAGAGGGGGCGTCTAGTTCTGATCCAGAAATAGAAAGAATTCGTGTATATATTTTACAGAAACGTGAAATCAAAGTAGGCGATAAAGTCGCCGGAAGACATGGAAATAAAGGGGTCGTTTCCAAAATTTTGCCTAGAGAGGATATGCCTTATTTGCAAGACGGAAGGCCTATTGATATGGTCTTCAACCCATTAGGAGTACCTTCGCGAATGAATGTAGGACAGATCTTTGAATGCTCGCTCGGGTTGGCGGGGAGTCTTCTAGATAGACATTATCGAGTAGCACCTTTTGATGAGAGATATGAACAAGAGGCTTCGAGAAAACTAGTGTTTTCTGAATTATATGAAGCCAGTAAGCAAACAGGGAATCCATGGGTATTTGAACCCGAGTATCCGGGAAAAAGCAGAATATTTGATGGAAGAACGGGAGATTCCTTTGAACAACCTGTTATAGTGGGACAGTCCTATATATTGAAATTGAGTCATCAAGTTGATGATAAAATACATGGGCGTTCCACTGGTCCTTATTCAGTTGTTACACAACAACCCGTTAGGGGAAGGGCCCTGGGGGGGGGCCAGCGAGTAGGAGAAATGGAGGTTTGGGCTCTAGAGGGATTTGGGGTTGCTCATATTTTACACGAGATGCTGACTTATAAGTCTGATCATCTTAGAACTCGCAACCAAATAATTGGTACTCTAATGATTGGAGGAGCGCTACCGAAACCTGAGCCTGAGGATGAGGATGAGGATGCTCCGGAATCCTTTCGGTTGCTTGTTCGAGAACTGCGAGTTTTGGCCCTAGAACTGAATCATTTCCTTGTATCTAAGAAGAACTTCCAGATGAATAGGAAGGAAGCTTAATCGGAATGAATCGGAATTTCTTTTCTATGATCGATCAGTATAAACACCAACAACTTCGAATTGGGTTAGTTTCTCCTCAACAAATAAGTGCTTGGGCCAATAAAACCTTGCCCACTGGAGAGATAGTCGGAGAGGTGAAAAACGAGAAAACTTTTTCTTATGATGGGAATTATCTTTCAAATACGCCAGTAAGGGGTGGATTGTTTTGTCAAAGAATTTTTGGACCTATAAAAAGTGGAATTTGTGGTTGTGGAAAGTATCGAAAGTATCGTGAAATCGGAGATGAAAAAGAAAAGAGAACTTTTTGCGAACAATGCGGAGTCGAGTTTGTTGATTCTCGGATACGAAGATATCAAATGGGCTACATCAAACTGGCATGCCCCATCGCCCATGTGTGGTATTTGAAGCGTCTTCCTAGTTATATCGCCAATCTTTTAGATACACCTCTTAAAAAATTAGAAAACCTAGTATACGGCGATGTGTGATTTGATCGAAATTCAGATTTTACAGATTTGGAATGAAAAACTGTCATCCTACGAATTAGGATGCCCGGATCTGACATGTCTCTTGTGAGGAGGAACATGAAGCTCAGAACTATGGGTGTATTAAATATTCCCCAATAGAAAGAAGGGAATTGGTCTATGGTCGATTCAGTAACAAAAAGAAAACAATAGAAATCGAATTTCGAGTTGTATTGTACCTCGTGAAAAAGACTTCTTTCTTTTGTGCAAAACATTTCTTATCTTTTAGAAAGAAATTCCATTTTGTTTATGTTCAAGTAAGCAACTCGTTTATGGTTTCTGAAGTCTATCCATCGCATATAGTCTTTCATTTAAAGGCAAGGCCTTTTGCCATAACCGTCGAGGTGATATCGGGACCTAAAAGATCAAAGGGAGCGATATACAGACAAGTAAAGTCCTTATGAATTCCAAGTTATTCCTTTAGAGGGATTCATCATTCGAAGGGAAGTAGACTACTCAACAATTTTACATTTCATTTATGTCGCTATTTTAAATTGAATGAAAGAATTCCTAAAATCAAAATAAAAGAACAAGGAATCAATGAAATGTTGCTTGTGAGAACTTGAGTAAGGAGTAGTTTGGGGTTTTCTATAATTTGAAAGCAAGAACTCTTTCTTATATCTTTATATAGTGTAACTACTTGAGCCGGATGAGAGGAAACTTTCACGTCCGGTTTTGAGGGGGGGGCCTAGAGGATCCTATCCCAATTTGGTTTTTGCTGGGTCTATACGTAAAAAACCAACTTTATTACGATTACGAGGGTACTTCCAATATCAACGCCAATCCTGGGCCTCTATCCTCCCCCATTTTTTTAGGACCAAAAGCTTCATAAAACTTCGAAATCGTGAAATTCCTGATGGAGCAGGCGCTATCCGAGAACAATTGGCCGATCTAGATTTGCGAGTTATTATAGAGTCTTCGTTGGTAGAATGGAAAAACTTAAAGGAGCAAGGGGAAAGGGAAAGGGGTACGGAAACGGAATGGGAGATTCAGAAGAGGGAAAGAAGAAAGCGCTTTTTGCTTAGACGCATAGAATTAGCTAAGCATTTTCTTCTAACAAATGTCAAACCTGAATGGATGGTTTTATGTCTATTACCGGTTCTTCCCCCCGAGTTGAGACCGATATATAAGATATCTGAGGTTCAAAAAATAAGTTCGGATATTAATAAACTCTATCAAAAAGTTATTGTGGAGAACCAGACGCTTTTCTTTTTATTAAAAAAGAGTAAATCTGCGCCAAATGACGTAGTAACGGGTTTAGCTACAAAACTACAAGTAGCTGTGGATAACCTTCTTGATAAGGGAAGAAGCGGACAGCCAAAAAGGGATTATCATAATAAGGCTTACAAATCGTTTTCAGATGTAATTTCAGGCAAAGAGGGGAGATTTCGTGAGACTCTGCTTGGCAGACGGGTTGATTATTCGGGGCGTTCTGTCATTGTTGTAGGCCCCCTACTTTCATTACATCAATGTGGATTGCCTCGTGAAATAGCAATAGAGCTTTTTCAGACATTTGTAATTCGCTGTCTAATTAGACAGCGCCTTGCTCCGGACGTAACAACTGCTAAGAAGCAAATTCGGGAAAAAGAAGAATTTATATGGGAAATACTTGCGCAAGTTGTGCAGGGACATCCTGTATTGCTAAATAGAGCACCTACTTTGCATAGATTAGGTATACAGGCCTTTCAACCCGTTTTAGTGAAAGAGCGCGCTATTTATTTACATCCACTCGTTTGTAAAGGATTCAATGCAGACTTTGATGGGGATCAAATGGCTGTTCATGTACCTTTATCCTTGGAGGCTCAAGCGGAGGCTCATTTACTTATGTTTTCTACTGTGAATCTCTTGGGTCCGGCTATTGGAGATCCCGTGTGCGTACCAACCCAAGATATGCTCATTGGGCTCTATATCTTAACAAGTGGGAATCGTCGAGGTATTTGTGCAAATAGGTATAATTTGTGGAATCGCAGAAACTGTCAAAATGAAAGAATTGACGATAAGAACTATGGGTATACCAAAGGAAAAGAACTCCTTTTTTGTAATTCCTATGATGCAATTGGAGCTTATCGACAGAAAAGAATCCATTTAGACAGCCCTTTTTGGCTCCGGTGGCCCCTAGATGAACTCTTTATTGTTTCAAGAGGAGTTCCTGTCGAAGTTCATTATGAATCTTTGGGTACCCATCATGAGATTTATGGACACTTTTTAATAGTAAGAAGTGTAAAAAAAAAAAGGGGTTGTCTATACATTCGCACTACTGTTGGTCATCTTGTTCTTTATCGAGAAATCGAAGAAACTACTCAAAGGGTATTTCAGCTCATCGGGTAAGGTCAATAAGAGAGAGGTTTCCAACCATGTAAACCCATTGTGGAATCCTACTCACCGGAAGAGGGAGGTGTTTATGAAAAAAGAGGCCAATCTGGCCTTTCACAATCAGGCCAATCTGGCCTTTCACAATAAAGTAATAGACGGGGCTGCTATTAAACGAATTATTAGTCGATTAATAGATCACTTCGGAATGGCATATACATCCCACATCCTGGATCAAGTAAAGACTCTGGGTTTCCAGCAAGCCACCGCTTCATCCATTTCATTAGGAATTGATGATCTTTTAACGATACCGTCTAAGAGATGGCTAGTGCAGGATGCTGAACAACAAAGTATTCTTTTGGAAAAATACTATCAGTATGGGAATGTACACGCAATAGAAAAATTACGCCAATCCATCGAGATCTGGTATGCTACAAGTGAATATTTTCGACAAGAAATGATTCTCAATTTTAGAATGACTGACCCCCATAATCCAGTCCATATAATGTCTTTTTCGGGAGCTAGAGGAAATGCATCTCAAGTAAACCAATTAGTAGGTATGAGAGGGCTGATGTCGGATCCACAAGGACAAATGATTGATTTACCCATTCAAAGCAATTTCCGTGAAGGGCTCTCATTAACAGAATATATCATTTCTAGCTATGGAGCCCGCAAGGGGGTTGTGGATACTGCTATACGAACAGCAGATGCTGGGTATCTTACGCGCAGACTTGTTGATGTAGTTCAACATATTGTTGTACGTAGAACAGATTGTGGTACTACCCGAGGGTTTTCTATAAGTCCTCCAAATGGGGAGGTGCCAGAAAGACTGTTTATTCAAACATTGATCGGTCGTGTATTAGCAAACGATATTTATCGGGGTCCGCGATGCATCGCCGTTCGAAATCAAGATCTTGGGGTTGGCGTTGTCAATCAACTGATAACCTTCCAAAGAGAGCCAGTATCTGTTAGAACTCCCTTTACTTGTAGGAGTACGTCTTGGATCTGTCAATTATGTTATGGTCGAAGTCCTAGTCACGGCGACTTGGTCGAATTAGGGGAAGCTGTAGGTATTATTGCGGGTCAATCCATTGGAGAACCGGGGACTCAACTAACATTAAGAACCTTTCATACCGGTGGAGTATTCACAGGAGGTACTGCAGAACAGGTACGAGCCCCTTTCAACGGAAAAATCAAATTCAATGAGGACTTGGTTCATCCCACACGGACACGCCATGGGCAACCTGCTTTTCTATGTTATACAGATTTTTCTTTAACTATTGAGAGTGAAGATATTATACAGAGCGTGCCTATTCCACCAAATAGTGTTCTTTTAGTTCAAAATGATCAATATGTAGAATCAGAACAAGTAATTGCCGAGATTCGCGCGGAAACATCCACTTTTGATTTGAAAGATAGAGTTCGAAAACATATTTATTCTGACTCATCGGGAGAAATGCACTGGAGTACCGACGTATACCAAACGCTCGAATTTCCTAAAAGTAATGTCCATATCTTACCAAAAACAAGTCATTTATGGATATTAAAAGGGGATTTATGCGGATCCGGTCCAGTTCTTTTTTCGAAGTACAAGGATCAAGATCAAATGAGCATTCATTCTCTTTCTGTCCAAGGCAGATATACGCCTAGCCTTTCTGTGAATTCAGAACTGACTCGCAGTCTATCGATTGCCCGTTGTAATCTCCTATATCCTACTATTCTACACGAGAATTTGTATTTATTGGCGAAGAAGCGAAGAAATAGATTTCTCATTCCATTCCGATCCATTCAAGAACATAGACGAAAAAAAGAACGAATACTCTGTTCTGACATCTCGATGAAAATACCCAGAAATGGTATTTTACGTAGAAATAGCATTCTTGCTTATTTCGATGATCCTCGATACAAAACAAGGGTTTCGGGAATTACGAAATATGGTACTATAGGGGTGGATTCAATCGTCAAAAAAGAGTATTTCATCCACTATCGAGGAGTCGACGAAGAATTGCAGCCAAACGACCAAGGGAAGGTGGATCCACTTTTTTTCATTCCCGAAGAAGTGCATATTTTACGCAAAACCTCTTCCATAATGGTACGGAACAATAGTATCATTGGAAAAAATACAAAAATTACTTTAAATAAAAGAAGCCGAGTAGGCGGATTGGTACGAGTGCAGAGAAAAGACGATTGGATTCAACTTCAAATATTTTCTGGAGATATCTATTTTCCGGGGAAGACATCTAATATATCTATATCCAAACACATTGGCATTTTGATACCACCACAAATAAGAAAAAGAAATTCTAAGGAATCCAAAAAAGCGAAAAATTGGATCTATGTCCAACAAATTAGACCTACCAAGAAAAAGTCTTTTGTTTGGATTCGACCCGTAGGCACATATGAAATAGCGGATGGTATAAATTTAGCAAGACTTTTTCCTCCGGATCTATCGCAGAAAATGGATAATATAAAACTTCGACTTGTCAATTATATTCGTTATGGGGATGACAAGTTGATTCGAGGCATTTCTCGAAGAATTCAATTAGTTCGGACTTTTTTAGTCTTGAATTGGGACCAAGACAAAAAAGCTTTGTCTATCGAGGAGGCTCACGCTTCCTTTGTGGAAGTAAGTACAAAGGGCCTGGTTCGAGAATTCCTAAGAATTCGCTTAGGAAAATCCCAGATTGCGTATATGAGAAAAAGGAATGATCCGGCAGGGTCAGGATTTACCTCTGATAATGAGCTAGATCACACCAATATAAATCCTTTTTATTCCAGTTATCCCAAGGCAAGGATTCGACAATCACTTAGCCAAAACCAAGGAACTATTCGTACGTTGTTGAATAGAAATAAGGAATGCCAATCTTTCCTAATTTTGTCATCATCTAATTGTTTTCGACTAGGCCCCTTCAACAATATAAAAAATCACAATCCGAAAAAAGAATCAATTAAAAGAGATACAGACCCTCTCATTCCAATTAGTAATTTGTCAGGCCCTTTAGGAACAGTCCCTCAAATTGCGAATTTTGATGTATTTTACCATCAAATCACAAAGAATCAGATTTCGGTAAAAAAATATTTGCAACGTGACAAATTCAAACTAAAAAAGACCTTTCAAGTAATTCATTATTTTTTAATGGATGAAAACGGGAGAATCTATAAGTCCGATCCATATAGTAACATCTTTTTGAATCCATTCAATTTGAATTGGTATTTTCTACAGCATAATTATCATCAGAATTTTCCTAATTCTTGTGAAGAAACATCTACAATAATCAATCTTGGGCAGTTTCTTTGTGAAACTGTATCTATAGCCAAAAACGGACCACGCCTAAAATCGGGTCAAGTTTTCATTGTTCAAGTTGGTTATGTAATAATAAGATCAGCTCAGCCCTATTTGGTTATTCCAGGAGCAACCGTTCATGGCCATTATGGAGAAATCATTTACGGGGGAGGTACACTAGTTACATTTATATATGAAAAATCACGGTCTGCTGATATAACACAGGGTCTTCCAAAAGTAGAAAAGGCGTTCGAAGCGCGTTCAATATCGATGGACCTAAAAAAGAGAGTTGAGGGTTGGAACGAGTGTATAACAAGAATTCTTGGAATTCCTTGGGGATTCTTGATTGGTGCCGAGCTAACAATAGCGCAAAGTTGTATTTTTTTGGTTAATGAGATTCAAAAGGTTTATCGATCCCAGGGAGTGCAGATTCATAACAAGCATATAGAACTGATTGTACGCCAAATAACATCAAAAGTCTTGGTTTCAGAAGATGGGATGTCTAATGTTTTTTTACCCGGAGAACTTATTGGATTTTTACGAGCGGAACGGACGGGGCGTGCTTTCGAAGAGGGGGTCTGTTACCGCGCCATCTTATTGGGAATAACGAAAGCATCTCTGAATACTCAAAGTTTCATATCCGAAGCGAGTTTCCAACAAACTGCTCGGGTTTTAGCAAAATCCGCTCTCCGAGGTCGTATCGATTGGTTGAAAGGCCTGAAAGAGAACGTTGTTCTAGGGGGGATAATCCCCGTTGGGACCGGATTCAAAGGATTAGTGCACCCCCCTTCAAGGCAACAGAATACTCTTTCTCTGGAAACCAAAAGGAAGATTTTATTCGAAGGGAAAGTGATGGATATTTTATCCCATCATAAAGAATTGTTTGATTCATAAAGAATTTTTTGATTCTTGCAGTTCAAATCATTTCCAGGATACATTCGAATAATAATGTATAGGATTTCCTGATTCCTAAGAACAGATAAATTCATCCTTTGCACTATGGGCGGCGATTTGATAATAGTAATAAACAAAGAGAATAACGAATAGAAAGGAATGGCTTGAATCGTGCATCAACGGCCAATCTTCGGTAGAAGAAAAGGTTCCGTCGGAACAATTCTTTATTTCAGGATACCGCGTCTTTTTTTCTTTGAAAAAAAAAAAGAAAGAAATAGGAAATGTGGGGAGAAATGACAAAAAGATATTGGAACATCCAGTTGGAAGACATGTTGGCAGCAAGAGTTCATCTTGGTCATCATATTAAGCAATGGAATCCTAGAATGGCGCCTTATCTTTATGCAAAGTTTAAAGATACTCATATTACAAATCTTACTAGAACCGCCCGCTTGTTATCAGAAGCTTGTGATTTAGTTTTTGATGCAGCAAGTAAGGGAAAACAATTCTTAATTGTTGGTACCAAAAAAGAAGCAGCTAATTCAGTAGCACGGGCTGCAATAAGGGCTGAATGCCATTATGTTAATAAAAAATGGCTCGGCGGTATGTTAACAAATTGGTCCACTACAAAAAAGAGACTTGGTAAGTTCAGGGACTTGATAAGGCAACAAAAGACAGGGGGACTCAACCGCCTTCCGAAAAGAGATGCAGCTATTTTGAAGAGACAATTGTCTCACTTGCAAAAATCTCTAGGTGGGGTGAAATATATGAGTAAATTACCCGATATTGTAATTGTCATTCATCAGCAACACGAATTTACGGCCCTTCAAGAATGTATTACTTTGGGAATTCCAACAATTGGTTTAATCGATACAAATTGTGACCCCGATCTCGTGGATCTTCCGATTCCAGCAAATGATGACTCTATCCCTTCAATCCGATTCATTCTTAACAAATTAATATTCGCAATTTATATGGGTCGTTCTAGTTCTATACGAAGGACTACTATTCGTCCATCGCACATAAAAGAGAAAGAAGAGATGAAAGAGAAAGAAGAGATGTAAAGATAAAGAAAAGAGACTCTTGTGGGCATCCAAAAGATACAAAAAATTCCAGTAAGCAAGTCGAAAAAGAGATAATTGAATCAAAACAATTCCTTTTCAAGTTCTATTTTTGGCAGAGGGCAATATGAATCTTCTATCTTGTTCTATAAACCCATTCAAGGAGCTTTTATACGATGTATCCGGTGTGGAAGTAGGTCAACATTTTTATTGGCAAATAGGGGGTTTCCAAGTCCACGGCCAAGTACTTATTACTTCTTGGGTTGTAATTGCGATCTTATTAGGTTCATCCATTCTAGCTGTTCGAAATCCGCAAACCATTCCGACGGATGTTCAGAATTTCTTCGAATATGTCCTTGAATTCATTCGAGACGTGAGCAAAACTCAGATTGGAGAAGAATACGGCCCTTGGGTTCCCTTTATTGGAACTCTCTTTCTTTTTATTTTTGTTTCGAATTGGTCGGGGGCTCTTTTCCCTTGGAAAATCATACAGTTACCGCAGGGGGAATTAGCCGCACCCACAAATGATATAAATACAACCGTTGCTTTAGCTTTACTCACGTCAATGGCATATTTTTATGCAGGTCTTACTAAGAAAGGATTGGCTTATTTCAATAAATATATTCAACCGACTCCAATCCTTTTACCCATTAACATCTTAGAAGATTTTACAAAACCTTTATCACTTAGTTTTCGACTTTTCGGGAATATATTAGCCGATGAATTAGTCGTTGTTGTTCTTCTTTCTTTAGTACCTTTAGTGGTTCCTATACCTGTCATGTTCCTTGGATTATTTACAAGCGGTATTCAAGCTCTTATTTTTGCAACTTTAGCTGCGGCTTATATAGGCGAGTCTATGGAGGGTCATCATTGACTAGTATAGTCTTTTGTTTGACTTAGTCCAACAAAAAGTATCCGTGACTCAATAAAATGGACTTAAAGAACCCACACGTAAGTATACAACTACGAGATATATGGCTTAGAGTAATAGAAAAAAAGATTTCGATATATAGGATAGGGAATTGGAAAAAAGGAAATAGATCTTCTCTTTTAGATCTCTTTCCTAAAATTCTTCCTTGACCCCCCTTCGATCTCCCTCCACTGAAGGTTATCTCTCTACTGTTTGTTCATTCAATTCACCAATTGACCAAAAGAAAATCTTACTAAATAT
>JAYMTE010000016.1:20000-25000 GCA_036897545.1 Pelargonium fulgidum
TTCGCTTTCTAGATGATCCGTCTAGAAGAGGGGATTCTAACAACCCTTCTAGTTACTTCGTTCTCTATTTCTATTTAATAGAGTCATTAGGAAAAGACTTTTGTTTCCACCGAGCTAAAGCTAAATTTCGATGTCTCTAGTAAACTAAAGACATCCTTAATAGCTGTTTTGCTTCAATCTATCCTATCAAAACGAAAAATTGAAGATTTAGTTACGATTAGAAAATCTAACTTTCTATCTTTATCCATGGACCCCTTATTCATACTCAAATAATTGGAAGTTATTTGATCCAATTGAAAATAATTCTGTTTCGTAATTCCATAATCCAAAAAATTTTTTTCAATTGGAAATTGATCTTTGGATACAAATCACGAGAATGTATATTCTTCCCCGACTCTTTCATTGAGAGGTAAAGGATTAAATCCTTTTAAGAAAAAAAGTTTCTTCTCCGAATATGAAATGAATCATATTGAAGGACCCCTTAACTAGGTTAAGGGATTAATAGAACGAATCGCACTTTTACCACTAAACTATACCCGCTACACTGCAATTATTGTATATAAATGGACTTTTTGTCGAAGAGAGGAATCGGGCTTAATAAAGATAGGATCAGAAAAGAGCCGTGAAAATGAGGGTGTTGATGTCTTTTATTAGGAGACTCAACGAAATTAGGAAAAGAAGACTCAATTAAATACCTAAATGACAAGTTCTTTTTTTGCTGGAGGAGTTTTGCCAGATATGGCTTGACAAAACTACTTAAGTTATAACATACATATCTTAAAAAAGCATCGTGTAAGAATCCAAAGTTCTTTTTTTATCTCGTCTAGATTTAGATATAGTCTAGTTACAGTAAACGGAAATAAAAAAGAAAGAAAAGAATAATAAAAAAAAATGACACTTGGATTCTATACCATTTGAATCTATATCATAAGAATGATAAAAGTCCTTCTTTTCTTTCTGATTCGATTGTTGATTCAATAACAAGTACCCTTTTTTTCCAATTCCAAAAAGAATTTGATCTCTTTTTTATGGATTTCTTTTTTATGGGTATCCTTTATTCGACACTCAAAAAGGCCTGGCTAGGTATTGACCGGGCCAGGCCGCGGAAAAGTGCCTTTCTTTCGGATGGAGTACTCTTTTGGTCTCCGAGAAAGGGACAAAGATTTTATCGGTTTTCCTTTCATATCATAAAGGGGGACTCTGGCAAGACCTATCTTCTTTTTTTTGTATTCTCATTCGATTTCTCTTTTTCGATCCCCTATTTCTTAAATAGAATTGCTGATAAAACCCGTATATACATCTCTATCTATATTTTCTAATTCTCTAAAATAGAGAGAGATAAAGAATAGGGGAGGGGGATAAAGAAGGTTTTTTTTCAAGTCTGACTTTTCGTGTAATTTCAGGTAATTCTCCCGTTTTAAACTGGGAGAGATGGCTGAGTGGACTAAAGCGTCGGATTGCTAATCCGTTGTACGAATTATTCGTACCGAGGGTTCGAATCCCTCTCTTTCCTCTTTCCGTTGATGTCTTGATCTTTTGTTTTCTTTCAGATTCCGGTTTATTTTATACCCTACCCCCCTTTTTTCATTTGCTTTCTTTTTTAAAATTTCTTTAAAATAGTTAAAGATGTGGAATAGATAAAATCGTAAGAACGCTTCAAAATGAAGCAAGAAAAGGAAAAATCAGATTTTTATTCTTCACGTCCAGGATTACGCCCCGGATCATTAGATAGAAATCCAAATATGAAGAGTGAAACAAAAAAGATAACTACCGTATAAACAAAGAGTTTGAGAGTAAGCATTCTAGAATCTCCAAGATTCTTTTTTGGTAAAAAGAGAATAGATTGCCCATTCTTATACTAGGGATCCCTTTTTATTTGGATACTTTGATACCAATAATGCAAAAAGGTCATAATAGGAAATATGGATCGATCTAGATTTATGGTGGCTATCCAAGAATTGCAATCTTGGAATCGAGGTTTTATGGTCTTCATACTCTAAGACTTAGCCCATCTTATTTATTAATTGTTCCAATTTTTTTTATTTTCGAATAAATTATGAATTTTTCTAGGCCAGTATTAAAGAGTTCATCGAAAACTGACTGCAGCTTGCCAAACAAAGGCTAAGAGAAAAAAGAAAAGAGGTATGACTGGCATAACATCTACGATTGGATTCAAAAAAGCGTAGGCTTCAGGCAATTTGCCGAAGAAAAAACTACTCGAATAAAGGACAGAATTAAGATAGATACAGATGAAACTAAAGATGTTAATCATAACAAACATAACAAACCTTTTTCGTTCTTGTGGATAATTTTTATTTTGATTGAGTTATTAAGATGTGATTTTTAGAAGATAAAAATCAAAAAAATGAAGGTAGACAAAAAAAAGTATTCAATTTTAAAAAGAGAATAGAAGAAATCCTATTTTCATAGAATATCTTAATTGAATTCTATGTAATAATCAATAAAGTCCCTTTAATTATATGTTTCATCTATTCAATAGATATAGATATTGGGGTTAGGGTTGACAAAGGCCTATTACGCGTAGTATAATACTATCTATACTCTATACTGGTGAATATAAATCAAAATGTCATGGCACTTTGGCTAAGCGGATAAAGCGGTAGCGGTTTTACGCAGAGGGGGGGTGGAATCCTTTCGTCTCAGAACATACAAATATCTATCTATTTGTATCGGCGTTGGTCAGCACTACTATACGCCACTGGGGCGTGGCCAAGTGGTAAGGCATCGGGTTTTGGACTCGATACGCGAAGGTTCGAATCCTTTCGTCCCAGAACAGAAAGAGATAGAGTCTTTATATCTAAATTAGATAGATATTTTTTTTTAATAGAAAAAAAGAAGATTCTAGATTATTCAATTTATAAGAATTGAATGAATAATTCTTATATTCAATTAATAAGAATTGAAATGAAAATTCTAATTTCAATCTGTTCATTTCGATATTTAACATATTCGAATTTGAATAGAAATCAAAATTGATAAACGGTTAGATATCGACTTAACTAAACCAATGATTATCCATGATTCCGTAATGGAATCAATTACAAACCGGTAACAAACTATAGGAATGTTATGTTAAAACTTCGTTTGAAACGCTGTGGACGAAAGCAACGAGCGGTTTATCGAATCGTTGCAATTGATGCTCGATCCCGAAGAGAAGGAAGGGATCTTCGAAAGGTGGGTCTTTATGATCCGATAAACAATAAAACCCATTTAAATGTTCCTGCTATTCTCAATTTTATTGAAAGAGGTGCTCAACCTACAAGAACTGTTTATGATATTTTAAAGAAGGCGGGAGTTTTTAAGGATACAAGGATTCCCTTTGTTGGAACTTTAGTTTAGTATCAAAATAAAAACCGAATACTAAGAATTAAGAAAAAGGGGAGCTAACCTTACTGATTCCCCTTCAATGAATTGATATTCATTGAATAAACCCTAGTTTTTTCATACCTTATTCCTTCCTTTTTCCGCCTATATCCATTTTTTTATGTCTATGAAATGCCAATTCAATACAAGTCCTTAGTTCTTTTTTTCATTAGATTCTTTTTTAAATATGCACATTTCTATTTAAAACTTGACGATAGTGTTTCGACGAAATAGAATGGTATGGTGTATAAAGAAAGGGCTTGGATCTATTGATCCCCGTTCCATAGGTTTTTTTACTTTAGTTCATTCAAAAGCAAATGCTGGGTTCGGTGTATTTTCTCTGATACAAGAAAGTCTTTATTTGACTTTCAAAAAAGTAGATAAAGATAAGCAATGGCTGACATAGGGGATAGGAGATGGCCTCTCAATTTCGACTTTTTTTGTTAGATGAAAAGTTCTTGTATTTTCATCTGATCTTTTCTATGTTCAGAATGGGTTCTCGTTGTTTTCTTCTTAGTTTCATGTTTTTATCGTGTCGTGCAATTGCATCTCTTTTTTTATTTTGATTATATCTACGCGTTTTTTATTGGGGTTGCTAACTCAATGGTAGAGTACTTGGCTTTTAAGTGCGGCTAGTATCTTTTACACATTTTTATGAAGCAAGAGATTCGTCCATACCGTCGGTAGGGTTTGTAAGACCGCGACTGATCCTGAAAGGAATGAGTGGAAAAAACAGCATGTCGTGTCTATCAATAGAGAATTCTGCGAATCTTTTCTATTCAGCAGATCGCTGCAAAATCTTCTTTTCATTTTTAACAAAAAGAATTGACAGTTGGGTCGAGTGAATAGATGGATAGAGTCCAGTGGTCCAAATCTAATTTTAGATAAACAAAAAGCAACGAGCTTTTGTTCTTTATTTGAATGATTACCCGATCTAATTAAAGGTTAAAAAGAGATTAGTACCTAGGGCGGATGTAGCTTTTCCGATGAGTGGATTATCGGTTTTTTCTGAGTCCTAACTATTAGCTAGTCCCATTCGATTAGGGGTTGGTGATGAATGTGTAGAAGAAGCAGTATATTGATAAAGCTATTTTTGTTTCCAAAATCAAAAGAGCGATTGAGTTGAAAAAAGAAAGGATTTCTAACCATCTTGTTATCCTACAATAAACAAAAACCAATGAAAGGAAAAGGTAGAGGATAGAGAATCCGTTGATGAATCCAATTGTCTCCGAGGTACCTCTTTTTTATTTACTAGACTACCTTGTTTTGACTGTATCGCACTATGTATCATTTGATAACCCAAGAAATTCCCCACCTTTAGTTCAATTCAAATTGAGTTTCAAATGGAAGAATTTCAAGGCTATTTAGAAGTGGATAGATCGAGGCAACATAATTTTCTATACCCACTTATCTTTCGTGAGTATATTTATGGACTTGCGCATGGTCATGGGATAAATAGAAAGAGATCCCTTTTGTTGGAAAATGTTGGTTATGACAATAAATATAGTTTCCTAATTGTGAAACGTTTAATTGCTCGAATGTATCAACAGAACCATTTTCGCATTTGCGAAAATGATTCCGCCCAAAATCAATTTATTGGGCACAATAAGAATTTG
>JAYMTE010000016.1:30000-37322 GCA_036897545.1 Pelargonium fulgidum
AAAATCCTTGAGTGAGGTCTTCGACTCCAGGGATGAGTCGAAAAAGAAATCTTTCTTGGTTCTACCTCCTCTTTTTTATGAAGAGAATGAATCTCTTTTTGGAAGGATCAGAAAAAAACGGGCCCGTATCTCCTGCCGAAATGATTTGGAAGATTCCAACCTCAAAAAAGTGGTGTTTGCTATCAACAACATAATGGGGGCAGTCAATCAATATAGATTGATCCGAAATCTGATTCACATCCAAGAGAGCACCCAAGGGTACATAAAAAAGGTATTGGATCGATTCTTTTTAATCAATAGATCCACCCGCAACTTCGAGTCTGGAATTGCAGGAGCTCAAATAGGAAATGATACTATGAATCATAGAACTCGAATGAAATATACGGTTAACCGATATTTATCGAGTTTTAAAAAATGTCCGAAGAAAAGCTTCGATCCTCTTCTTTTTATCGAGAGATCCATGAATCGGGATCCTGCGGCATATAGAGACAAAAGGTCCAAGGGGAGCAAGAATTTCCAGGAACATTTGGAGCATTTCGTTTCTGAGCAGAATAAATGTTTTCAAGTGCATAAGAGCCTTTTTCAAGTGTATAAGATCTGGTTTCAAGCAGTGTTCGATCGATTCCATCAATCTCAATATTCGATTGATTGGTCCGTGTTTATTGACAAAAAAGATTTGACTAAGTCTAAAGCACGTCTTTTCTTTTTGTTCGTATTAGTACGAACATTTTTGTACAAGTCGCTTTCTTTCTTGTTATCGAAGTTACCTTTCTTGTTATCGAAGTTACTGCCCTTTGTCTTTGTGAGTTGCGGGAATATCCCCATTCATAGGTCCGAGATCCGCATCTATGAATTGAAGGGTCCGACTGATCAACTCTGGAATCAGTTGTTAGAATCAACAGGTCTTCAAATCGTTCAGTTGAACAAATTGAAACCCTTCTTATTGGATGATCATGAGACTTCCCAAAAATCCAAAATTGTAGGAACAGTTGATAACATGGATTCCTATTTCTCAATTCTATTCGATGATCAAGAGAATTGGCTGAATCCCGTGAAAGCATTTAATAGAAGTTCATTGATATCTGCTTTTTATAAAGCAAATAGACTTCGATTCTTGAATAACCCACATCGGTTCTCCTTCTATTGTAACAAAATATTCCCTTTTGTTGCCGAAAAGGCTCGTTTCAAGAATTCTGATTTTTTATATAGAGAATTCCTCACTAGTTTCTTCATTGGCAAGAAAATTTTGTCTTGCGGCGGTAAAAAAAAGAATGCTTTTGGGGAGAGAGTGACTCTTTTACCAATCGAGTCAGAGATATCTAAGATACTCATACCTGACGATTTTGCACAAAGTGGTGACGAAAGGTATAACTTGGGCAAACCTTTCCATTTCCCAACTCGATCCGGTCCATTAGTTGATAGAGCCCTTTACTCCATCGCCGACATTTATGAAACACCTCTAACAGAGGGACAAATGGTCAATTTGGAAAGAACATATTGTCAACCTCTTTCAGATATTCATTTATCTGATTCAGAAAGGAAGACCTTGCATCAAGATCCCAATTTCAATTCAAACATGGGTTTGATTCACACTCCATATTCTGAAAAAGATTTACCGTTCGAAAAGAGGAAAAAACGGCATCTAGATCTAAATCTAGACAAATGTGTTGAGAAAGGACAGATGTTTCGAACTCTTCTCTCGAAGATGTATCGAACCCTTCTTTCAAAATGGAATCTCTTCCAAACATATATGCCGTGGTTCTTTACTTCGACAGGGTACAAATATCTAAGTTTACTAATTTTAGATCTTTTTTCAGACCTATTGCCGATACTCAGTCTAGGTATCCGTCAAAATTGTGTATCCCTTTTTGATCATATTATGGGTGATCTTAGGGATGATATTAGGCAGGGGATCATTAGACCGTGGGAAATTCTTCAGAAAAAATGGGTTCTTCCACAAAGGAATCGGATAAGGGAGATTTCGAGGATATGTTTACGCAATCTTACTCTGTCTGCAGAAAGGATTCGTCGAAATAATGAGTTACCATTGATATTCACACATGCACATCTGAGATCACCCAATGTTCTGGAGTTCTTCTATGCAACACTTTTCCTTATTAGTGTTGCTGCATATCTCGTTTGGACATATCTTTCTCGTCTTTCAAAAGACTATTTTGAGTTACATACAGAGCTCAAAAAGGTCAAATCTTTGATGATTCCATCATACACGATTGAGTTGCGAAAACTTCTCGATAGGTATCCTCCATCTGAACTGAATTCTTTCGGATTCAAGAATATCTTTCTAGTTGTTATGGAAGAATTAAAGGAGTCTCTTTCTGTCGTCGGCAAAATGCTAGAGGGTGGTGGTCGCGCTTATGGGGTTGAATCAATCTTTTCTAATTGGAATAGAAATCTCTTCGATATCAACGATCTCATAAGTCTCATACCAAATCCCATCGATCGAATCCTTTTTTCGATAAATACGAGACATTTAAGTCATACAAGTAAAGAGATCTATTCATTGATAAGAAAAAGAGAAAGGGTTTACGGTGCTTGGATTGATGATAAAATAGAATCCTTGCTCTCGACCTCTGTGGCTATTGATGATTGCGACAGAGGCAACTTGCTTCAGCTCTCCACCCTCACCTTAACGACAGAAAAAAGGATTGATCAAATTCTATTGAGTCTGACTCATAGTTCAAAGAATGTATATGGTTCTCAAATGATTGAACAACCGGGAGAAGTGTACTTACAACACTTAGTTGACCTTCAGAAGAAGTATCTACTGGCTTATGAGTTCAATACATCCTCTTTAGCAGAACGACGAATATTCCTTGCTCACTATCAGACAATGACTTATCCACAAACCTCATGTGGGGTTAATGGTTTTCATTTTCTATCTCATGAAAAACCCTTTTCGCTACGCTTAGACCTCTCCCCCCCTAGGGGTATTCTAGTAATAGGTTCTATAGCAACTGGACGATCCTATTTGATCAAATCCCTAGCAACAAAAACCCACTTCCCCCTTATTACGTTAGAGATGGAAGCGCGCTCCTCCTGGCCTTTTTTCCAGCATTTGGAGGAGATCTATGGTGACCAGCTGGAGTATGTGTATGACGATACTAGTCTTAGTGTGGAGGTCGAGGAGGAGGAGGATACTTCCTGGGGTATTGAGGAGTTGAGTCTTCCTGATACTCAAGAGGATGGTGAGATTGAGGATCAGGCTGAGATGGATACGAGACGTGATCTTGATGGTATTGAGTATACCCATGCTATTGAGGATATGATTGATGTGGGGATTTCTGTTGATGCTCAGTTAAATTGTTTACCTGAGTCCATTCTCATCAACGAAATTGAGGGTCATGATGTGGATGAGCTCGACGAGGCGGAGACGGAGTTGTGGGAGTTATGGATGGAGGAGTGGGACCGGCACCTACTTGGTATCTCCCTTCAATTCGCATTAGTAAGAGCAATGACTCCTTGCATATTATGGATTCCAAACATTCATGATGTGTATCATGAGGATAGCGTAAGCTTAGCGGGATTACTGAATTCTCTCTCTGGGGATTGTGAAGGACGTTCCACTAGAAATACTCTAGTTATTGCTTCGACTCATCTTCCCAAAAAAGTGGATCCCGCACTAATAGCTTCAAATAGATTCAATACATGCATTAAGATACGAAGGCTTCTTAGTACACAAGAACGAGAGCGCTTTTTTACTCTTTCATATACTAGAGGCTTTCACTTGGAAAAGGAAATGTTCGATACTAATGGATTCAGGTCTATAACTACACAAGATCTTACAGCACTTACCAATGAGGCCCTATCGATTAGTATTACAAAAAAAAAAGACATTCTAGACACTAATACAATTCAATTTGCTCTTCATAGGCAAACTTCGGCTGTGGAATCCCGGTCAATCTCGATTTCGGATCATGGCATCCTTTTCTATCAGACAGGAAGGGCTCTTGCACAAAATCTATTTATAAGTCAAGGCCTCATAGATCCTATCTCTGTATATATAAAGAAGAAGTCGTGTAACGACGGCGGTTATTCATATTTGTACAGATGGTACTTCGAGCTTGGAACGAGCATGAAGAGATTAACGATACTTCTTTATCTTTTGAGTTGTTTTGCCGGATCGGTTGCTCAAGACCTTTGGTCTTCACCTGGGTCCGATGACAAAACGGACACTTTTTCTTATGGACTTCTTGAGAATGATTCTTATCTAGCTCAGGGTCTATTAGAACTAGAAGGTGCTCTAGTGGCTTCACGGACAGAAAAAGCTTGCAGTCGGTTTGATAATGATCAAGTGACACTCTTTTTTCGGGCCGAACCAAGCTTAGATAGAATGGAAAATGGATTTTCTTCTATCTTTGAAGAAGCGGGAGAAGAAGAAGCCCCTGGCCTAGAGAAGCCTTTAGTCACTCACATAGTTTCGGCTCCTAGAATATGGAATCCTTGGCTCATTCTATTTGATTGGATCGATATCGAAGAGGCTGAGCGTAAAGAGGAAGAGGCTGAGCGTAAAAAGGAAGAGGATGAGGATGAGCTTCAGGATGAAGGGGTTGAGCGTAAAGAGGAAGAGGCTGAGCTTCAAGAGTTTCAAGATCTTCTTGATCCTCAAGATGAAGAGGGTGGGCTTCCAGAGTTTCAAGGTCTTCAAAAGGAAGAGGCCTATCTTTATCAAAAGGCTGTTGAGCTTCAAGCTCAACAAGATGAGCTTCAAAAGTATGGTCCGGGGTTCTCGGAGAGTGGAATCATGAAGTATCCGACACGAACTCGATTTCGATTTTTCACAGAAAAAGGCTTTTTTCAAGGAAGCCAATTCATTTGGGACCCCGCGGATTCACTATTTTTCCTACTCAAAGAGCAGGCCCTTAGCTTTGTGTTTTCGCATCCAGAGTTCTTTGCAGATGAAGAGATCTCAAAAGAAGGGCTTCTTGCTTTGACTGTCCAAAGATGTCCTTTCTTTGACAGTTCCCACTGGTTTATCAAGAAGAGGCAAGAAAGGTACTTCGAATTCTTGATTCATCGCGAGAGGTGGCTTAGAACGAGTAGTTCATTATCTAATGGATTTTTATGTTCTAAGACTCAGACTCTATTTGAGAGTTATCAGTACTTAGCAAATCTCTTCCTATCTAACGGAAGATTATTGGATCAAATGACAAAAACATTGCTGAAAAAAAGATGGATTTTCCCGGATGAAATGAAAATTCAAATTGGATTCATGTATACAGGAGAAGGATTTCCCATTACTTAGCCCCAAAGATATGTGGCCATGAAATTGAAATAGGGATTAAGTGGAACAGAATTGATTGAGTAGTAGAGTCGTGATAAAGGCTTCTTTCTTCCATATCGTTCCGTGGACTTTAGCTCCACGGAACAATTCCAATAACGAATCGTTGGTTTAACTGAATAACTAACTAAAAGAGTTAGAGCTTTCTCTTCGTTTCAGGTCGACGGATCTTCTAAATTGGAAGATCCCCTATATGGATAATACACATTCCAGTTGACCGAGCTTCATTGGAATTGTTTTGTGCCGCAGCAAAGATATCCACGGGGCGGTTCGTCCTATTCAGAGATGTAGGACCAAGAAGTACTCGATTCTCTTTCGGATAGGCCCTAGGAGGGCTGGAATGCCAACAGGTGTATATTATTGAATTCACCCGACTGGATAGTACTCTTTTTGGGAACATCCCAGTGCCAAAGTCAATGAATGGGGTAAGGTAAATCGCTAATCCCTAAAACGGACTAGGTACTTTATCCGTTGGGCTATAGGCGGGCATTTTACTATAGTTTTCTATTCTCTCAATCTACCCTTGAGAGATTCTTGTTGAAGCATATACTCGGGGGGTGGGTGCAGGGCGGACGATTTCAAAGTGGACTCGTCCATTCATTAGCATTAGATAGAATGGATCACCAAGATCTTCTATTGAATTGCTCATTCAATGAGCATTCGGAATATTATGCCTTGAAGAGGACTCGAACCTCCATGCTTTTTAGCACGAGATTTTGAGTCTCGCGTGTCTACCATTTCACCACCAAGGCATCTTTAAAGTGAATTGTATTTCATGAATATGATATCTATCTAGTATCTTGAATGGAATATATGACAAAGGTTGAGTGCTGGAGTCTTTCTGTTGATCGGTCATGTCATCAAGGCCCGGACATCCAATTGCTTTGACTTGAATGATCCTGTATTAAGAGCTAAATTGGCTAAAGGAATGGGCCATAATTATTATGGAGAACCTGCGTGGCCCAATGATCTTTTATATATTTTTCCCGTAGTCATTCTAGGGACTATTGCATGTAACGCAGGCTTAGCGGTTCTAGAACCATCAATGATTGGTGAACCCGCCGACCCATTTGCAACTCCTTTGGAAATATTACCTGAATGGTATTTCTTTCCCGTATTTCAAATACTTCGTACAGTACCCAATAAGTTATTGGGTGTTCTTTTAATGGTTTCAGTACCTGCGGGATTATTAACAGTACCCTTTTTAGAAAATGTTAATAAATTCCAAAATCCCTTTCGTCGGCCAGTAGCCACAACCGTCTTTTTGGTTGGTACTGCAGTCGCCCTTTGGTTGGGTATTGGAGCAACATTACCTATTGATAAATCCCTAACTTTAGGTCTTTTTTAAATTCCTAAATGATTCAACTGTGAAATAAAAAGATGGAAAAAAGTAGTCGCTTGAAGGCCAGCGACGCGACTACTCCTTTCCATCTTTTTATTTCTCGCTAATCGTCAAATGTTTTGAATTGTCTATAACGGGAATTACGAAAGAATTCCAGATAGTCTCTCAACTTCGTATACTTTTCCATACGAAGTGCTTCTTGGAGAGCTTGTTTCCTATACCTTTCTATCAGCTTAGGGAGATGAGGCTTTGGTTCCTGCCGATTCTTCCGTTCCCATTTTTTTATTTTGTCGAATAAAAAGAGAAACTTCTTTTCAGATTCAGCTTCTTCCATACGATAGAATCTGATAAAAATATCTAAATTTCTATCGTTGAGAAAAAAAAGCTCGATAGATCGAGCTACTTCATCTTTCAAGACGTCGACTTCCTTTGAATTCGAAGATGGAGACTTCTGATAATCCTGCTCGTTCATCAGAACAAGCAAAGCCCCTTCTATAAATTCTTGGAAGCTTTCGTCGAGGTTCCAATGTAAGCCCCCCTCAAACTCAAAATTCCATTGCGGGAAGCTTTTATCTTTTTGATTCATATCTCCTCTTCTATTCTTAAATGAAATTAAAGTGATATGGAAATATCCATCTCTATTTGAAACTTGGAAGAAAAGAGTATTCTTTGGAGTCGCGA
>JAYMTE010000017.1:0-35832 GCA_036897545.1 Pelargonium fulgidum
TATAAGTGAAAATAATTTAATTTAAAACTCTGAGATGTGGTAATCCAAGCCACGTTACAAAATAAATTTTTGGTTCAGCTTTCATAGTGGGTATATATTTACATACTACAGTAATTTGCTCTGTTTGGACAAGTTTGTTGTATATTTATTAGACTGACAGAGTCCACTCCATCTAGTGCGGCGCAATAATTCTACAAGGCTAAAGCACATTTATCGTTAAAAAAGAGACTACCATGAGGCCATGAATATGGTGAATGATGACTCGTGAGTCCACTGAAAGCATATGCATACTGTCAAAGATCAAATTGGCCATTGGCTTGTTAAGGACAGCAAATTTATTTACAAGCTCCACACCACAAGACTCGAGCTAAAATCTCATTCCAACATTAGCATTCTAAGCAAAAATGATTATTTAGTGTTCATATCGGATAACTTCCAACATTCATACACTTCGTAGTTCATCAAATCGCGTGTAAAAGGGCTTCTCTATTATTTACAGGCTATCGAATATCACTATGCTTGCTTTGTTTTTTGTTTTTTTTTTTTTTTTCACAAGAAGAAGAAAATACAACATTAAGGGTACAAACGGTTTCCAAGAGCACGGGTTAGATTAATATACTCACAATAGCAAATCACTTCTTGCCTACAGCCAATTTGGTGTCATCTTATTTGATATCGACTTTGAGGATGGATCGTCTGAAACCTTGGCTAGGGAGCGGTACTGCAATTTCACACTCTCTGCATTGTCTAATGTCTTCACCACGTACCTGTAAATGAGTTTTGTTCCAGTGACAACAAGTTAAAATGGTCTCCAAGTATACAAGGGGCTTCAAGGCATAAATTTCTTATGACGGATATCGGTAAACAAACAAAGCGATGACAGACTTCAGGCAAATTCTGTATATGCAGGTAGTTTGCTTCGTTCCAAAAATAAAGGATCACATCGGCATTCAATGACTATAAATAGTTATTCCAAACAAACAAATGAAGGCAGTGATTCCAATTACCATTCTCCCGACATTCTACACATTTTAATTGAAGACACCTGCATAACTATCTTAATTGGCAGTAACTTTCATTCTGGTTATCTATGTGAAATTCTTGAAATGAAATTCAGATAATTAGCACCACATATTCATTCAGATAATTAGCACCACATATTCATTCAATCTTTTTCTGGTAGGGGAAAACATGGGTATCTTCATTTTATGTGCACGTATTTTCAGCCATGGAAACAAATAATTATTCGAAGTAGGTAACTGTTAAAATTAAGAACCAAGCATATGAAATCTTCAAATAACATGAAAGGGATAAAAGCCTAACTTTTGTTGGAATGAATAATAAACGTAGATTGAAATTTTAAACATTGCCAAAAATGGAGGGGATGCGGTATTAGGAAAGTAACTAACCATCCATTCAAGCACTGTGTTGTTACAATGGCTTCTCGTCCAACAAAACGCTGAGGCGTCCTCTTGTTTCCCTGTTTCATTCTCTCCAATTATAAGTATGAAGTGATACTCTAAGCAAGCATTTTAATCATCGGCGAAAGGATGATGAGAAAACCTTAATAATAACCCGGTCTGTCACAGAAAAAGGAAACTGTACACCTCTACCCCTAGGAGGATCCATCAAGTTTGGATCACCATAAGCACCCTTCTCCTACATGAGAGAAAACAGTAATTCAATGCGTCAAAGAAAAATAGAAAATGTAAGATCAGTATTAGGTGTCAAGTCTATCCAATAAGCATACTGATAGGTACAGAAACCACAACAATTATGAATAAAAAGTAATGTGTGTAATTGAAGAATGCTAGCCAAATCGTGGAAAAGTGAGACCTGTTCAAATCTCTCCCTTCGTCTTTTGGATGAGCGGTAGAACTGCAACTCTTCTTCTCGGCGAAATGCCTGTACGGCATATCTGAGAGCTGCAAGCATTATGAAAAATGATAAAAGTTCAGAATAAGTACTGTAATATGCTATTCTTATATCGTTTCTCATCGCCTGTGAACGATATAACAGAAATGAACCTCTATGTATGTCATAAAAATCAGACATGCTTCTTAGTTTCAATCTGGTTCTCATCTTAACTTTCACTTACATAGATTTGGAGAAACCAAGTCTTCTGAAATAGGATGTGAACAAGTGTAGCAAGCTTTCTGAAAACACATTCCACGAGTTGAAATTAACATTCGTCAATTATACTAATAATTGTTAGGCTAAAGATACAAAACAATTCTAATGAAAATTGGATCTAAAATAGTGGCAAGCATATAGTTTATTTGGGTAAAGCAGAAAAAATGTCCACAATTATTCACACATATACTGAAATTTGCACTTAAAGCACACGATTTGTCAGTTTGTCATGATCAAGCTAGAGATATGATATCAGTATTCATGTCATTCTCTAGGTAATGCCAACATACTTCTACATTGATTTCTATTACAAACAAAAAACTTTCCCTCTGGTTAAAAACATTTCTAATTATGGATGAACAATTTCTTCCGGGTTTCAGCTAAAATGATGAATCCTAAGTTCGTAACATCAAGCCCAGGACCATCTTCGCATAAATTTAAATTTAGAATCCCATCAACACAAAGTATTCTGAATCTTCATGGCCAATAAGGAAAAGAAGAAATGGAAAGAAAGACTAGGCACAGACATATGAATCATACTGCTCAGCATAACAAGATCACAAAACATGCACAGGGAAATGTAAGGGATAAAGGTATTTTTGTTTGCTCTGAGAATGTCGGTTTCACGTTGTTGGGTTAGCGAGAAAGTGAAAAAAAAATGCAATAGAAAATAAAAGAAAAAAAGCAGCTTTCAGCTCTCTATTTTCTCATAAAATAAAACAAAATTAACTATGGAGTTGAAGAAGAGATGGATGGAACTGCAAGAACAACCATCTAATTGACAACTTTTTCTCTACTTTTGTTTAATTAAAAAAAATATTATTTTCCATGTAAGCAAAGAGATAGGTTGAAATTTGCCAGGAGAGAGAAAAAAGAAATAGGTAAGTTTTTATTTTGAAAAAAAATATTTTTTCACTAATTTCCAAGTCAGCTCGGAGCTCGTGCCTTTGGATGCCATGTGGACAATTTTTTTCGGCGAGGCGTTTGACGGAGCAATTGATGGGAGAGTTGACGGTAGATACTAGATTGGGTGGAAAATAGAAGTGTGGGTATTAACTCTGGTACAATAAAAGTTTGTGTACTAGCTTGGGTTTAACGCCAAACTTTGGGTACCAAAAAAACCTTATCCCAATGTATAAATCCTATGCAAAATTACAGTCCACCTGGAAGGAAGTACGGTCTATTATTTGCGTGAATGTAGTGCGACTCTGCTTACACTTTGGAGTTCGGATAGCAAATAATCCAATAAAAAGATAACCATGATGCAAGATGGGAGAATGTATGTGCGATGAACAATATGTCATAAGGCAGTAAATTTCAAATTGGATCTAACATTATGCTGAGCAATTCAATCCAAACTTAAAATGAGGCCTCATAGTTGAAATATTCGATATATTATACAAACAACTAACCATCCTCATTATGTGTTGTAATCCACCACTTCCAAAGGAATGTCCACAAGGCAAAATCATTGCATCATCCATGAGAGCTCCCCTGCGTTATAGGAAGGTAAGACAGACATGGTAAAAGAAATATTTATGACACCAGCACGAATTCACTTAAGACAAGCATGCAAATAGTAATATTTATGTCACCAACATACACTTAATTATGTCAACTGCTACATATAGTATCTACTATAAATCCATCGGGAATGCTTAGCACTAAGCCAAACATAATAAAACAGCAACCCAAATACATTAAATCAAAGAAAAATAAGCACATCATCAGAGAGACTTACGTTACAGGATCGGAGAGAATTGACCTTAGCGACTCTCCCGACTCACTGGACAGAGATATATCCTTCCTTCCACTAAACCCACAACCGTTGTCCACACCCAAATCCTTCTGCCCATGAACAGACCCCTCCGTGGTCTGTAGATACTGAGAATAATACATGTCACCTTCATGTTCTGCAATTGTCACCGCATTCTGAAAATTGCCAACACGGCCTTGTCCTTGTTGATGATTTTCACTTGAGCTCACTCTCATATTATTCATGGACTGACCCAAATTACCTTCTTTTACCATCACTTCTCTGCTCGTTCCTACAACCAGTATGACACAAAATAACAAACCCAAGTTCCAAAATTGGAAACTGAACACAGAAAATTAATGGCAATCCTTACCAAAAGAAGAAAGGTGCTTGCTTTTCCCATTTCCCATTTTGTCAGCAGCCAAAACACTATGTACGCTACCGCTGCTGTTATTATTGGTATTGCTCTTGTTCCCGTCGTCTCCGCAAACGAGCCCCTCTACTTCACCATCACCCTCATCGACCTCGTCGTCATCGTCTTCGTCGTCTTCCTCCGATCCGTCGCCGCTGGGCGTGGTGGTGCTACCATTGCCGTTCCAATCACAGCTGTCCCGTCGATCAGGCGGTTCGCCGCCGAATATGGGTCGCCGGAATTCGGACCCGTGGGAGGTGAAAAATCGGTCCCGGTCGACGGAGGAGAACATCTTCTCGTCGATGAAACCGGTGAGCTCTCGGGTCTTGGGACCGGGATCGCCGACGCGGCGTTGCGGGGCGGAGCAGTTGAACCGCAAGGTCTCGTCTTGGAAGACGAGCTGGGAGTTGAGTCCGTTCTCGAGCCTCTGCGAAGGAACCAACCCAATTTCTTCGGACGACGACATTCTGCGAAAAACCCTAAATCGGAGAAAGAAACATTTCTATGAAATTAAAGAAATTGAGCTGCGGTTTGGTGTTGGGGTGAGGTTTAATTAGGGTTTAAGGGCGATAAATTGAGGAAATTTTATTGAAGGAGACGCTGAATTTGTAGAGTGAAGAATGGGAGTGAGGACCGTTACTGAAATGTGTGAGCTTTGGCAAAGTGCAACGCAACTGGCCATGGAGAGAGAGAGGAAAGGGAAGGCGAGCAGCAAACGTTGTCGTATTGATATGTCTAAAAATAAAACGACATCGTCCATGCCCCACCTGTTGCCCAACACTTGTGTAAACAAGCTATATATTGTCAAATACTCAAATCTATAAATTTCAAGTTTGTGTATTACATATATTATTTTTATCTCACTTACAGTGGTTGGCCACAAGTTTTCAAATATTCTTGTAGGCGTGTGAAGTAGCTTTGATTAATTTTTATTTGAGATTGATTACATATTATAAAGTTCTTACATATTTTTGTAAGTGTATTGAACAAGTTTGACTAATGCTCATTCAAACTTAGCTCCATATTAAAATTAAAACTCGAAATATCTTCCTACGTCCTTCTATAATTAACAAATGAAGTACTAGTTTTATTGAAAAAAAAGTGTAGAAATAAGTTGAACTAAGCAAAGTCAAACTCTAGTGTTGGCATTCCAGTCAAATAGAATGTTGTTTCAAATAAATTCAAATTGGAGTGTTGGCATTCAAGTCAACTGGTAATATATGATATGGAACAGAATCTCAGGTGTAGAAAAGGAATCCTAATAGCAATATACATCGGAGAATCAGAACAGAACTACAAATCTGCGCCGGACACGTTTGACTATCATTACCGTGGAAACCCAATTGCTAATTCTCACAGTTCCAATCCAACCATTAAAGATTCCTTCTTTCGAATGTTACGAGGCTTCATGACGAAGACTCAAAAAGGGCTCTGAGTTTTTTCGAATATGAACCCACATTTTGTTCTCGCCGTCGCGGTTCTGTTCATCTCGATTCTCGCTCTTTCCGGTGCGTCTCTGCTTGACGAGTCTCGAAAATTAGGGCAGCACCAGCCAAAGCTCCCACCTTTGGAACAAAAGGTGCTGTTTTGTCTGTACCTTTAATTCTAATTTGCTTCTTTTGATTATGGATTCTGGGTTTTGGTGTTCGCAGATTTCCCCTTCACCAGCTTATAGTCCTGTGCCTAATAGTGTCAGTCATGTCCAGACGCCTAATATTTCTCCGGCGCCGGCGGCGGGCCCATCTGGCAGCGCCTCCGTCGAGAGGTGTTCGACGACATTGGTACGGTGTCACGACCTCGGGACTATGGCCGCTTGTCTTGAGCCATCATTAACTGGTAAATTTTATTACTTTTTTAGTATTTGATTCTTTACTGTTAACTATTGAATAGAGCTCTTGCTGGTGTTGTTGTGTCACTTGTGGAGCATATTGAAAATCATTCACAAAGTAATGCTTTAGTTGCTATCAACTAATGGCAAGTTAATGATGAACTTGCGCTAGGATTAAGTTCTTTGTAATTTAGCTATTTTGTTTCTTTGTGCATAACTTGTTATGTGTAATGTCCCGGGTCTCCTTTGATTTGAGCATGAGCTTGGTTATCAGCTAAAGAATCACAACATGAAATTTAATCTTTTGCTTTCTCAAATTTGATAGTTTATTCAAATTAGAACTCACTAAAAAACTGAACTTTTGAATTAAGGCCAAGTTGTGTAAATAAAATCTGGTTTAATCTCTGTTTATTTTTTTATTTTTTACCTTTTAGCTTAGGTGAGAGTGAGACAAGTTGTGAAAGTAAGAGCACCATGCCTGAAAGACAGCTTTATACTTGAGCTTTAGTTCTAAAGGATACAAGCTGTGAAGTAGATATAGAATTAAAGCTTCTTGTGGTAAGGGAAATTTCATATACGAAATAACCCTTTCTTTCGGTTCAGAGGGGAAGGGAAGAAACAACAACATTACTTATTATTTTCTATATGCTTTACCCCTCCATTTGCATCTCATTCTTGACAAGAATGATGGAAAAGGAGAAAATTGTGTGTTTAATTCTTACTTCCTTTCAAGGCATTTAACCGGAACAATCCAGTGGTCTTTCTTCTTCACTCACCATCTGACTGTAATGCTGTGGGAGAAAGCTAATGAATCACCATTCTTTGCTTCTCTGGCTTCCAATATGCCAATAGACCGTTAGTTGACTATGTTTTATATTCATAGTGGATGAGTTCACTAAAGTTGGAGAAGGTTTTTACAATTTTCAATCAAAATTGAAACTTTGAAATAAATGAATAGGTGTGAATCCCCTTTTTTTTTTTTTAATAAAGTTCTATCATTTTCCTCAATTCCAAATGATTTCACATTTACCAGCCTGAACAAGTAGTATCATCTAGTTTCTTTCAATACAAATCAATATCATGCCAAACCATTGAAAGTTTCTTTTGTTTTTTGGCAAAGCAAGATGCATCCCATTTTAATATCCACAGTCAAACAATCACGATTTAGTTTCTTTTCATATCAAGAATATTATGAGTAGGGAAAGATGACGTTTTAGTTTGTGAGTGCGTCTTTGTGGAAAGACTCATCAGCAGCATCTTCATGTAAAGTTGCAGTTCAGTAATTATGATGTTAACAACCTGTAGGAAATTAGGGTCAATATGGTTGAACAAGGCTAATTACATACAACTGATATCAAGATCACTTTTCATCTGCATTATTTAACCCAAAGAAAAGATATGTCTCCTTTCTGACATGTAGTTTCAATGATGTAACCTCTGAAGTATCTGCCGATGCATGTGTTTATCTGGCAAATTAACTATACACCCATTGATCATTTTCTTCTATCATTTGGGTTTGCTAGAATTCCAAGTAAACTGGATTGTCTATGCTTTCAACTGAGTCAATGCTTACTAGTTACTAGCAATTAGTTAGTGAACACTGGGAATGGATGCTAAGAGCTTTCATGCAGTTGTTGCATCAATCTGTGATATCTTGGTTACTATAATTAAAGAACGTCGATGTTAGTCAATTAAAGTAAGTGATCCATAGAGAACTCTATAAAAAAAACTAGGAATAGTTGCATTCATCCTAAATTTGGTGGCTAGTCTACTGTTTGGTCAATTGAATATCAGACTGAAAACTGTTCATCTTTGAGTTATTGTTTTTATTCTTGCTGATTTAGCCTTCCCTAGATTGATTTATGTTTCTACTGCTTATAGTAAATTATATCATTGAGTAAATAGCTTCTTGATGAGTGATACTAAAGAACTTCCTTTTTCTTGAAGCTCCAAAAGAGTTATATCTTCTTGTTCAGAATGATGGAGACAAGCCTCTGAGAGTGAATGTCACAATCTCACATGCCAAAGTTGGTTACCAGGATATGCAAATACCAAAACGCGAGACCAAAAAGGTATTATTTTGCGATTCGTTGTTTATTCTTTCAAACATTTTTTTGTAAAGAGAAATTGTTTATATCGTTTGTTTCATTTCAGATAAATCTCTTTACAAATGTTGGAGAAAGTCCTTTGATAGTACTAAATGCTGGAAATGGAGAGTGTCACTTGGGAGCATCAACGTCAGAAAGGCAACTCTTCTAAGAAGCTCCTAACCCCTTCTCATAGAGCCTAATTTTTTTTGGCGGTTGCTTTGGTCGTTGGAGCCACATACACCTGCTGCACGTTTAGGGCAAGGGGACGACAGGATGATGAAGAAGTTGCATACCATGAGCTTGAAATGGGTCAGCCGGAATCCCTTTCAGCCAACATTGTGGAGCCAGCAGATTCGGACGAAGATTGGGTTGATGACTGGGATCAAATAAAGGCAGTGGAGTCACCAAATAGATCGGCAGATGGCCTAAGATAACCAGATTCTAATGGATGGGGTATAGATTGGGAAAATTAGAGTTCAAAATACGATAAATTCCCTTAATTGCTTATGAGCTATATTGGGAGGAGAAAAAACATGACACAAATAGAAGACAGATTACATCTATAGAGAGAGAGGATGCTAAAGAAATGAGTTTTCATTGCTCAACAATTCATAGCTGTGCAAATGTTAGGCTTTAACAGATTGTTTTTTGGTCTGTAAAACAATTTTGTTAGTTAGGAATTAGATTTACATAAACAATTTTGGTCTGTAGAATATGGTTGAACCTATTATGAGATTTACTGAAATGTTATTTTACTTTTCCTTGTGTATCTTTCTCCAAATGATGTCATTATCTTTGTTGACTGAATGTGTTGAGACTGGCTCATGCTTTATGACTAATGAGTTCCATTTTTCTGTCTAGTAGAGCAGGTAAAATGATGGCATTGATTGGAAATGAAATGCTTGGAACCAACTTAACAGGAATGGGAATGGGACTTTAATTATCCTAATAGTAGTGACTAAGTGAGGTCAATTAGAAGTTGAAAATGTGAAAATGAATATGTGATTTTCGGTCAATGGTGCTTTACTTTATTACTGTTTTTTTATCAACATCATACTCGAAGTAACAATATTTCTCACTTTCCAAAAGGAGCGTCACCCTTAAAACCTCGAGAGTGAAACCAAAGTGTTTTAACTATTTAGCCAAACATGTCTTTTTTTACTCTACAGTTTCGTGGTGATACAAATGATTTAATCATGTCTCTCTTCTTTTTACCTTTCTCATTATGCTCTTGTGTGGCCTGGAGTGGACAGGAGGATGGCATTGAATTATAACACCACTGTTGAGAGATTATAGGAATAGCAAAAGTTTCACTATGTAAGTTGAAAGTTTATTTGAGTAGTTTCTTCAAATGTGTATGGAGGTAAACATTTGTAGTGATACCTTAAAATAGGTAAAATATCTTTATGGTGTGTTTGAGAACCACCATTTGATTTGAAATGTTGGATTTGAGCCAACTAAGATGTTTGAAAATTTTAAAAATTTGGAGTTGAGTGAAATCCAATGACATTCAAAACATGCCTAAAACATGAGATTTCAAATGACAGTTCATACTTTGTCATTTGAAATTCTACATTTTCCTAAACATCATATTTGTATTTGATATACAACAGTTCAAATCTAAAATTTCAATGCGAATTTCAAATCAAATCCATATTCCCAAATGCAACCTTACAGTAAACTTAATCTATGGAACGAGATTCAAAAGAAATTTTGTAAAATTAAATTATTTGCTAAAGTTGTATGAAAAGTAAAGGGTATAAGGATGAATTTACAAAACTGTTATTAAGTTTACATATTAAAATATATAAATATAACATAAATTTTTTTATATTTTATATGCAAGTTGACTCATATCAAATCAATAGACTGTCGACCTAATCATCTTCATATACGAACTTTTGGAATATACAAGGATTAAGATAAAAGTGAGGTCTTCCGACATTTTTTTTTTAAGTCCACAATCTATAGATCAACGGTGAAACTAAAACGGTTTACACATATAGTAAAAACATGTATATCTAAATTTGAGGTTGAGTCATGTCACATTTAATCTACTGACTGAATGTCGACCGTAAAACTAAAACAATGTATTGCATAGAGTAAAAATATGTATATTTAAACATGAGATCGACCTATATCTTCTCTTAGTCGACCCTTTGTGGTTTTTCCCTTGAATAACAAAACCAAAACAAATTTCAATCTTTAACACTAGGGCTTGGGGTTGAGGTTCTTTTAGTCATCAATCATATCAAAGTCGGGTAAAATTGTGAATCAAATTCTCACATGAGTTCTTATGGAAGGTGCAAGAGTCACAAATTTATTGCAGAAAAAACTCTTGTCAGATCTCTTGTACAGCTCCAATGTATAGAAGAAGATATTATTTACTCTAACAACCAAACAACTTTTGACATAATGTGTACAAGCATTCCTCTCTCGGTCTCTCCTGAGTCCTGACTCCATTAATCAGGTAGACCTCTCGAACAAGCACTAATTTGGATAAACTCCCTAAAGACTAGGGTACGTATCCAATTTTGAAGATAATCAAGAGTAGAGTTGGTACAAGAATATGACCAAATCAAGTGGCTATATGTTGCAGACTGTGCATTATATTCTCATTCAGCTGTTATACCCTTCAGAAAAGTTGAGATGTAGCATCATTTTGTCCTCAATGAACAATGAAATGGCCCAAAACAAAAGGTGAGAGCATAATTCTCTATGTTCTCAATAATGATTTTTATTGTTTTCATTTTATTTTATCTTTCCAATGAATAATTTGATACAGCTTTTGTTGAGCATTCAAAATTTCTTTAATGGGCAATGTGCTGCCATGCATGATTGGCTCTAAGTACTCTTGATCTTTGAATTAAGAGGACTTGGATATTCCAAATCTCTAAAAATGAAGTTAATTAACAAGAACCCATGTGCTTGTTGATGATGAAAATGCCAAAAAGATTAGGTCTCCTAGGCTCTATCACCATTTCCAATTTGTTTAACATATGGCTTAGCAGCACTAGGGACAACTCACTGCTGGTAATATATGCACATGCCAATGAAGATTTATATTCTCTTGACACTTCTCTCCACACACCAAAAACAAGAGCTGTTTTGATGTTTTTTTTTTTTTTTTTTTCATGAAACTACAAGATCATCACCGGATTAAGACATGAGGAATCCATGTGAATTTGGTTAATTTGCTTCAAGGAACACTTGAAGCTGTTTGAAAATAAAGAAAATTGTATTATCAGAGGCTAAGGCATGGGTATTGGGTGGTACAGAGATTTTAAACAAAAAGAGATGTTTCTATTCCAACAGCATCATATTGTGTTTCTAATATTCTAGTATTTATTTCCTTACCTTTCAACATTGTTATCTTCAATGGCACTTTATATTTTGTTTCAAAGTGGGTGCTTAGAATATTTGGGAATCCACTCTGGTTCTCAACTTACTTTTGACTTTAAAAACATCTGTATTTTAAGCATTCCACCATAGCCATCATTGGAACACACATTATTCTGATAAATGGGACAACCTATTTTAGTTGGGAGACTGCTGATAATGTCCAATATACCCTTCCTTATCAGAGACAATATCAAAATGTCACTTCAAACCATAAACCATAGTCTAGTAATATCAGTTTAACTGATAAAAGTACCATGTTCTTGGCTTTTATCAGTTACCAGTTCATCCATAACAAGAAAACATCAGCAAAACATGTATGGGAGGAAAGATCAGTAGCTAAGTAATAAATATCCAAAAGATTCCAAATTGGAACCCGGTGAAGAGGAATCCGGTGACCTATAGGTAACATTGAGAAGAAACTACAAACAAAACCAAGAAACGACGACAAAGAAACAATACAACAAAACAAAGTGAAAAACTTCCAACAATCGAATATTTCTTCTCTAGTAAAATGAACACACCGGATTCTTGTTCGCCGGAAAACCAGTTCTAAACCCCCCCTTTCTATCGAGTCGAGGAAATGTTACAGCTAAGTTCAACCTGACTCCTCTTGGCCTTCCGACGGGCATCTAATCAGTTCCAATATGTTAACCACCTCTCCCATATCTGGTCGGTTTGATGGCACCTGTGATGTGCAGATCAAGCCTAATTTCATGACTGGAATTGCCTCTTCTGCTGGGAAACTACCCTGCAACCTCACGTCGACACATTCTTCCACCCTGCCCTCTTCGAGTGCTCCTCTGACCATGTCACAGAGCACCACCACGTCATCTTCCATGTATTCAACTGGTCTCTTGCCGGTAACAACCTCCAGAACCAGAACACCAAATCCATAGATATCACACTTCTCTGTTATTTTCACTGTCCGGCAGGCAAATTCAGGTGCCATGTAGCCGAGTGCACTTTGTATCTTGCTGCTTAGCACATATCGGTCTAGCATAGGTAACAGCCTTGCTAGGCCAAAATCCCCAACCTTAGGTTCACCTGCGCCGTCAATTAGGACATTGCTTGACTTTATGTTGTAATGGATTATGTTCGATTGGTGTAAATGAGCCAAGCTTCTTGCTGTCCCAAGAATTATATTGAACCTCTCGTTCCACGATAGGAAGTTACCACCTAATCCTTCATGGAGATGCTTATACAAACTCCCTCCAGAAACAAATTCGTATATGAGGAGCTGCAGAGATGGAGTCCAGTAGTAACCTTCAAGAGCTACTAAATTGTCATGCCTGATTCTTCCTAGTTTCTTAACTTCCCTTTCAAAATCATCCTGAGACTTGACAAGACTCGAGACAGTGAGCTTCTTAATTGCGACTGGACGCCCATCTCGAAGAACTGTCCGATACACTGCTCCAAATCCACCACGCCCAAGTTCACAGTCCTTGTTGAGAAGAGCATGTGCACCAGTGCTGAAGTCAGGGTCACCTGAAAACATGACAAGCTTGCCAGAGTTGGCATCTGTTGTGGGAGAATGGCTGAAGTCGTCTCCAGCAGATAATGTGAGCACTGCTGCAGACCGAGAAGTGGAAGACCGAACACGGAGATTAAGAACAGTGATGGCAATTACACCAATGACAATGACAGCAGCTGCACCAATGGCAATGAGTGCAGAAATGCTGAGGATGATACGTTTGTGTTCAAGATTTTGTGGTAGTGCACCAGCAGTGGAGTCAGATGTTGAGTTGGGATTGAGAACAATAGGTTTGGGAAGGACTGTAGGGCAAGATTTGTTGACTGCTGCACCGCAAAGAGCTGGGTTGCCAGAGACAGAGAAAGGGGAGATGGTGTTGAAAAAGCCACCAGCAGGTAGTTCACCTTGGAGGTTGTTGTGGGAGATATTAAAGGATATGAGATGAGGAAGATTCGCCAACTGCCTGGGAAGGGCTCCACTAAGGCTGTTTGAAGACAAATCTACATTTTGCAAGCCGGAAAGCTTTCCTATTGCAGCAGGTATTGGGCCAGTTAGCTTGTTTTCAGAAAGATCCCTGCACAGTTCCAACACAATCAATGAACATAACCAAAAATAAGAAACTTGTTAGAGTGATAAAAACTAGAGCTTGTCCCAACAATAGCAAAAGAGGCAGACAAATACTAAAGGATAAATAACCGAAACTTCATATTTTCATCAAGCATTAATAGCAGAAAACAATACATTCATATATTCCATAAGAAAACACAAAAATTGACTTAACTTCTAGTGCAATCTTGAACAAATTAAGCATTTTCTTCTGCCTACTATAGTATGAAGGAAAATCGCAACATTATATCAGCATGCTTTTACTCCAAGTGCAGTATTTACATTTGCAACATCAAACAAAATGTGTATAACAACTAACATAGCCTTAAAAATCTGATGCAGAGCTAGTGTTTTGAACAGCACACAAGTTAAAATGTAAACAGAGGCTAAATAAGATTATACTTACAAAGTTGTTAGTGAAGAACAGTTCTCAATTGAAGTTGGAATTTTCCCTTCAAGCAAGTTCCTCTCTAGTCTCAATTCCTTCAGAGATGTGGCTCCTCCAATTTCAACAGGAATGCTTCCATTTAGCATATTATCACCCAAATCAAGAACATCCAAGTCCTTCAGATTTCCAATACTTGTAGGGATAGCACCTACAAGAAAATTGTGAGACAAATTCAAGAGCGGCAAGCTACTTAAAACCTAACGTTGAGATGATATCTCACTCACCTGTAAATGCATTATGAGATAAATCCAAGACTTGAAGATTTTGAAGTGAGCTCCCCTCCGACGAAGAAACAACACTGTTGAGCTTTCTAATAGGTTTTTTGTCTAAAAGCATGGCCTCCTGCGGACCGGACTGAAAAATCCAAGCAGGAAGGTTACCCGTCAACGAATTATGACTGAAATCCAGGATCAGAAGACCGGCGCAGTTCGTCACAGACTCTGGCAAGCTCCCGGAGAAGTTATTTGCCGAAAAATTCAATACTTTCATTGACTGAAGGTTCCCAATGGATGCAGGAACCTGACCAGAGAATGCATTGGCCGAGACATCCAAAGACTCGACATTCTTCATCTCTCCAATCCACCCCGGAAGCTCACCAGCAAATGAATTCTGGCGAATATTGAGATAGCTACATAAGCTGAGCTGCCGCATTGTTTCTGGTAAATACCCGGAAAGTGAGTTTTCGCTGAGATCAATTGACCTCAAAAGCAAGCAACTTCCAATGCCATCTGGAATTTGCCCAGAAAACTTATTCCTCTGCAAACTAATAGTCCTCAGGTTCCTCATCCCTTCAATCCCCTTTGAAATTTTACCCTCCAAAGAATTATCCGACAAATCGAGCAATCTAAGCCCATTCAAAGACCAAATCCCCGAAGGAACCGAACCCGAGAATTGATTGGAAGACACGTTAACAGCTGCAAGTGAGGCACAGGAGCTCAAGCTACCCGGAATCTTCCCTGAAAACTTGTTCTTCGCCAGGGAAATGGCTCTCAGAGACTCACATTGTCGAAAGAAATCGTCCGGTAAGGCTCCGGAGAGGCCATTATCGCTCAAATCGACGACTCTCAAGCTCTCGAGCCGAGCAAAATTAGGGCTTAAGGTTCCGGTGAGATTGTTCCGGGCAAGCGAGAGCTTTCTGAGAAACTCCAGCTGGAACAGGCCTCGGCCAATCTTGCCGGAGAGAGAGAAGCCGTCGAGGTTGAGCTCGGAGACCCTGTTGGATCTAGGGTTGCAGCTGACCCCAACCCAGTTTTTGCAGGGACTGTCGTCGTCTTCGTTCCAAGAGGCCAACTTGCCCTCGGGATCTTTAATCTCGGCCTTGAACACAATCAAACCCAACACGTCGTCGTTGAAGGACGGGTTCAGAGATCTCACCGGCACCGGCGCCAGAATCAACACCGACAACAAACAGAGCAGCGTTTTCATGTTCTGTACACCTCGCATTGTCGAATGGTTCTCTCAAAAAACTCACAGACCCATAAGAAACTAAACCCAGAAAAAACCCAAATGAAGAGCCCCCAACAACAAACCCACTGGCCCCGAGCTAACCCAGCCGTCGAAAAAAAAGTTAAATTTTTTCTTTCTCTAACGGCTAAAATTGGGAGCTTCGAGAAAACGAAAAGAAGAAACAGCGAGACACAAACCCAGAAGAGCTGGAAAGCTGAAGATTCCTTCAGAAGGTAAAGTGAAAAACAAGAACCCTAACACACAAAAAACGACGATTTTTCGAGCTTCAGAGCTCAAAGAATCAAACAGAAGAAACAGAACCCACCCCGATACTTCTCGATCTGAGAACCGCGAAATGAGCCGGAGACCAGCAAGAAACTCAGAAATCTCGCCGGAAAACGCAAGAGGCTCAAACAAAATGAAGGCAATTTCGAAACGCAAACACTAAACTCCGTTTCCAGAGAACACAGCTGGCTTCGCCGGAAATGTAATCGGAATATAAGCCGGCGAAGAAGAAGAAGAAACTGACCCAAATGCTACTGTGAAAGTGGAGAGAGTGAGAAATGGAAATAATCGAAATTTCTTTTTATTTGGCGAAAAATAAAATGGACCAGCAGGCTGTAGGGTTGGTAGCTGGGGGCCATTAATGCTATTAGATCGATTGCCAGGTGGCACGATCTAAGCGGCCAAAGTTAGTCCGAGGTGGCAGACACGTAGTCATTGTCAGTGAGCTCTTTTGACGTGGAAGGCACAAGTGGCAGGTTTGCGCATTTAACGTTAAGCAACAAGTTTTGCGTTTGCCCCTGTCTCTTCTCGATAATTACGAAAATGGCACTCACCTGATTAACGTTCTACACGACCAGCTCACCTCTCACGTTGTTGACATGTTTCGTGAACTGTAACGGATTTATATCCATAATTTTGCATGAACCTTCTAATTTATTAGTAATTTATTCAAAATCCAATTATATTTACAATTATGTAAATTTAAATATTCTATTTATGAACATAATGAATATATCATTTATATATTGCTATCAATGTATTAAATTGAAAACAATAAGAATCCAAAGGAAAACAAAAATTTTAAAATTTTAAACTAATTATAAGGAAAAAAGTCGCATTCATTGCATGGTGTTAAACATATGGTATAAATGAAAGGGCCGTATCATTAGAATTAAGTTATTGTCATAAATTTATATGGTACCAACTCAAACTAATTGACTTTAAAGTTTTTGGTCCCAAATTCCATGAAACCTATCCACAAATTCTTCAATCTTTCTCGTTTCTCTTGATTTTCATCAAAATAATTAACATGGTTTTTTAAAGTGCAGTCGTGTTAGGAAAAATTAATTATCTCTCCCTTTTTTAGAGAACGAATGCATGTTCTCATTTAAATTAGGTACTTATTTCTCGTATTTCTTACAATTCGTTCTTTATGAATATAACTCCACTTGGCTCGAGGAATATACCACTCAATTGGTAGAACTCCGCTTTTGTAATTGGTTCTCTGCGATTACGAATTGAATGTCTAATTGTCTAGATGTAATGATTTGAATTATAGATCTCAAATGTTCAAGAAAATAACTAATTGTTATATCTATAATTTGTTAATTTGGAAAAATAAGACTAATCATTGTTTTTTTTTTTTTCAATTTATTTTTGAAACAATACGGAAAATAATATACACATACTTGTAAAAAAAATACTTCCAAGAACATAGACAAAACAAAACTTATATAGTGTTTATATAAAAAAAAATTTAAATTGAAATTTTAATACTAATAATTTACCTACATTTTACATCAATCGACGGAAGAAGAAAAAAAACTCAACATTCAAATAACAGAAAATAGTGTAAAAATTGGTTTGAAATTATGTTCATAGGCACTTGTCTTGTTCATGTCATGTGAATGTGATTGGCAGCCCCACCATAACCAACACTAAAGTTGGAAGCAAGCAACACCCAACAAGAGAACAAAAAAACCCTCCAATTCATGTAGATTTCAAGAGGAACAAATGTTTTTAAAACTAAGCAACTACAATTAGCATCATGATGAAGAAGATTTGTGGGTAATTGAGTAAATAAAACAAAAAGTGAAGGGCAAAATTGAGAACATAATTATCAGAAGAAGTTGATAATAAAGAGAGAAGAGAATGAGGCAAAAGTGAAGTGAGCAATAAAGGCAAGTAGGTGGCAATGGTGGGTAGTGCAATAAAGAAAGGTCTGAGGAGGTGCTTCAACAATGGTGTTGCAGAAGTTGCAGACTCAACTTTTGCTTTTAAGCTTCTTTTGTTTTGTTGGTAAAAGTAAAAAAATAGGGTCCACTTTCATTTCCTTTTATCTAGGGTTTCTTAAATACAATGCAGTGTATTAAATTTCCCTCCATTCCATTTATTGAATACTTCTGTTTCTGTGTGTGTTTTGTTGAAGGAGCAAAATTCCCTTATGTGCTCCATTATGGGTCAAAATTTATTACAGTTTGTAGCTAGCTAGCTGGCTTGTTAGGGTTAGGGTTGTCCATTTGTCATTTGTGAATACAAGATATATCATACAGTATATAAATGTAATCAAAATTTGATTTGATTTAAATATAATATGGTAATAAAATGTGTCAGAATTCATTGTTGTAGACTTGTAGATAAAGAGCATTAATGACAGTTTACTATTTGGTTCATTACAATTATGAATGCTGATTTATTGAATGGTACATTATGAGCTGAAAACTGCAAAATTGGAGTACTAGTAAATTTCAAGAACCTGCTTACAATTCTTGAAAGTTGAATTTAGGGTTTGCATGCATGCATTAAGATTCAAAATGTTCTCAAAATCTACTCTTCTACACACTGATGGCTGACATGGAATAAACTCAATAATAGTGAAAATTTGAGCTTTTATATTTTCGACAATAATTTTTTTATCGCACAAAATAGTGCTTTCGTGACAAACACATTTCTGACGTGCACTTGGAGACTTTCGTAACAACATCTTTGATGACAATAGCTACTGACTTTTAGTGACAAAATATGAGTTTTAAGCGACGAAATACGCTATCAGGGGAACTTAAATTTACGAGAAATGATAGAGATCATGGTAATTAGATGCCAGCAAAATTGTTGTTAATTGGTAAAATGGCAAACACTTGAGGACAAAAAAAGGTGGTAGCAGCCAGCTACTGTACTGAGGTTTGGACCATTTTCTTAAACAAAAAACTGGTTTTGCATTGCGAAACTCGAAGTGATTTCACTGTACTTTATTTCAAGTTCGACTAATTTTTGTAATGTTAATTAATTATATGCATAAAAAAATAAGCAGAGAGAAAAAAACGACAGATTGGTGGGTTAATTTAGGTCTGTGAAGATTCTTTTCTCTTCATGGATTGAATAAAATCCAGACAGTAAAACGACACTTCAACTCCATGCCTTCTTTTTCTTCCACCACTCAAATATTGTATTGGGCAGAGCTAATATTACTATTTAGCTCTACTTTCTGCGCTGCAATATTGGTCAACTCTTAACCAATTTATATCCTTTCAATAAAATGGTTATTCATATATATATATATATATAGTTAGCACAAGAACCCATCCATAGTTAGGAGTTCTCATGTCATTTCACGTGTTAAGATGATTGTTTTGAAATATTGAAGACGGAACGGAGACGGAGACTTAAGACCTTACTCTTAAGAATTTTGGAGCTTACATTAGGTTGATAAAACACCATTAGCGGAAAATTGAATGTATGCATGCATAGGAATCCGCCACCGATATGAAGTAAGAATCTACTTTGGAGACTCTAAACCACACATCGTTAGAGAGAGTTTAAGAGAGAGAAAGTGGAAGAATATATATAGTCTCTAAGCAAATTGCAGTTCCCTTCATCTTGCTAAAGATGAAATAATTGTACTTACAAATTAAGCTCAACAATTGTCGTGTGATTGTTTGCTGGTGAGGCGGGGTTTGCTAATTATGTGTTGGAGTTCTAAATTTTTTAGTACGCCATGCACCAGTGTCTCATGGGTTTCAAAGCTCTCGTATGACTTTCTAGCATAGCAGAGAGAAGTGATGTCCTTAAAAGCATTTACCGTTTTGGATAGCGTCTTATTGACTAAGTAGATATGTATATCATGGTGATGGCTGGGTAAAGCAGAAAGTCCTAGAAATTACCCAATGAGGCAGAAATCTCGGTGGTGACCCAGTGAGCCGAGGAGTCTTAGTGGTGATCCAACAAGGTGATGAATTTTATAAATCTTTTTATGAAAACTAAGTGTTGAAATTGAGGCAAAAAACTCTCATTGTGGCGTACATTTGCGAATAAAAGGCGATGAACTCTCTTTGTGGTGACCATTTGTGAACGATGGACGACGTACTCTCATTGTGGTAATTGTTCACGAATGAGGGACGAGAAGCACTCATTGTGGCCTCTTGAGCCTTCGTGAGGGTTTTGTTCTTCCGTATGAATGACGCTCGAGCGAAGGGGGCAACGGACGAACGAAGAGCGAGGAGCGCAAGTGCTGGATTATGTATAAGTGCCAATGTTAATGTTAACTATACTTCCATGGACTCTTTCAGCTGTACAACAAAACCAGACCTGTACTTTGGGCTGATAGGCCCTAGCACATATCATCACATCTAAAATCTGCAGTCCCCACAATATGAATCAACCCATATAGCATTTCTGTGAAATCTCATTTTGGGCTTTGGCAACCATATTTTGGGCCTCTTGTTCATGTGACATTAATTAATGCTTGTAGAAAAATATATGGGTAGGTAAAATGTGTGGTGGTTGCACACACACACAAACATGTGGGTAGCTACACTCACTGAATGGCCTCACACAACATTTCACATTCCTCCTAATACCAAACTTTAAATATTACTACTCCAACTACTCAATTTTCATTATTACCCCCAATTTTTTGCTCACAATCTTTCTATGATGTCATGAAAGTCAAATTGAGAGGAACAAGGGAGGGGCTGATATTGTAAATTTTATGAAAAAATCTAAACACAATTCAATGAAAAGAAAATGAGATGAAACACAAGCTCCCTATCTTCCACTACCTAACACCACCACATTAGGACACATCTACCACATAAACCCAACTTATATATCACTTGCACCCACAAAACCCATTTGTATCCATTTGCACATCATTTTCCATATTCACTCCTCTTTGTTTCTTCTCTTCAAAAACAATATCAGTAAGTGCTTTGTGTCCATTGCTGCAGCCACATGATTTGTGCTTCTTCTTTTTAATGTTCACTTCTTGATATTTTTTTTTACTGCATGCAGTGGGTACTGAATCAGCTGATCAAGTGAAAATGGTTGATGAAATTCCATTTCCTCTTCAGATCACAACCACCAAGCCACTATCACTACTGGGTCATGGTAAAAAAACCAATCTTGATAACCTGATTCAACTGGGTATTTTTTTTTTCCTTCATAATATAAATATGGGTTCGTGATTTATAACAGGAATCACAGACATAGAGATACATTTTCTGCAAATTAAGTTCACAGCAATTGGGGTGTACTTGGAGCCTGAGATTGTGCAACATCTGAAGCAATGGAAAGGCAAAGCTGGATCTGAATTGGCTGAAGATGATGACTTCTTTGATGCTCTTGTTTCTGGTAACTAATTAACTCTATAAATAGCTTAATTTGTCATTTATTAATTTTGTCTGTAAAAACACTGGTTTAAACCAGTTCGGGGCTTAATCACATTTAAGACTCCTCATCCCTCTATCTATTGATGTGTTTAGTGGGGATCGATCGAAAGCTATTTCCACGGTATCACTTGCGATGCCAACTGAGTCACAACCCATTGGTCGTTATTTATTAATTAATTGACATGTTTAATTAATAAACTTGCAGCTCCAGTGGAGAAGTTTATCAGAGTTGTGACCATAAAAGAAATAAAGGGTTCACAGTATGGAGTGCAGCTAGAGAGTGCTGTGAGGGACAGATTGGCAGCTGATGACAAATATGAGGAAGAAGAAGAGGAGGCTTTGGAGAAAGTTGTTGAATTTTTCCAATCCAAGTATTTCAAGAAAGATTCTATCATCACTTACCATTTTCCTGCAAATTCAAGCACTGTTGAGGTAATCATTAAATTAATTATTTAATCGAGAAAAAAATTCAGCCATGATTAATTGGCGGAGACTCTCAACCAATACATCATGGCTCATGTCCGTCCCAATGAATTTGTGGGCACATATCGTCCCATCCGATCCATTTCGTTTGTCTCTTAGTTGAGAGACTCAACCAATTTATAATGGCTGAGATTTGGGTTGTGGTTTGTTGGACAGATTGGGTTTACAGGTGAAGGAAAAGGAGAGACAAAGATGAAAGTTGAGAATGGGAATGTTGGTGAGATGATCAAGAAATGGTACTTGGGAGGGAGTAGGGGAGTTTCTCCTACTACCATCTCTTCTTTGGCCAACACAATTGCTTCTGAGTTGTCCAAATGAGCAATTTATGTGTAATTGTGGGGATGTTTTTTGCAATTTCAATGGTGTTTTGTGATGGAATTGAAGCTGGAATAAAATTATAATCACTTGCCTCTTTTAATCTTAGTTTTGTTATTATTGTTTTGTTCATTGAGCAAGTGTTTGAACTGGCTAAAGGCAGTGTGTGATCAAAATAAAATGTGTTAAAGAACAAAAAGATGAAACATCACAAATGAATGAAATATATTATATTGTGTTTGAATAAAGTGTTTGAATAAAGTGTTATACCAATGAAATACTTCATGTTTATTTTGTATCTTGTTATGGAAAAATTCACACCACTTTTTGGTCCAATCTTCGGTCCATTCCTTTTTATGTTCATTCGGTCTACTCCGGTCTATATCCAGTCCAACACTACTAAAAAAACTGTTTTTTGCTACAACACAATGTTGTAGCAAATGTTGTAGTCTCATACAGTTTTTTTAGTAGTGCAAACCAAAAACTTTTTATTTCAAAAAATATATTTTTGAATTTATTTTGTTACTTATTGTATGTTTTCTTTATTGAATTTTAGTACAACATACTTCATTCACTTCAATCGTAATTATTTTTCTAATTATTGTGTTTAAGATTATTTTTTTTCAATAATTGTAACTAGTCCATTCAGTTTGGTTCCTATTCCATCTATTCACAATGGTTCGATTCAATTCAATTCACATCTTATGAGCATTTTATTTCGGTTCGATTGGTTCCAGAACTGATGCCTAGCCCTAATGTTAATAGCTTAATACTTCATAGCATGTTTTAGATGTAGCTAGCAAACCTAAGATTAGTGTTTTTACCTTAAAGTTCAAGGAGAGCCCTTGTGTATGTCTGTGAAATTAATGTATGGAATTTTATAGGGAATTGTTTATTAATTAGAGTGATTTGCTGGTTGATCTTTGGAATGCAGGAACAGGAAGTATTGGCTTCCCCAATTTATCTCCTTATCACAATGACTAATTAATTTGAACCATATATTTTAGATTATGGATTTGTTTATCTTACAAGTTATATGGTTAGTATTTATATTATCAATAATTTTTTTGGTTTTAGGCCCATCCAATTCCGAGTCAATTCTAAGTTCAGCATGTTTAATCATATTGAAACCAACATATCTCACCATTAATCACAATCGAAAAACTAAATTTATCTTGACCAATTAGAAATGAGCCGCTTGAGTTTAAGTTTTATTTACTCTCGCATTTTACATCGTTAATCTTGATATACACTCCACATACGTACGGTTCTTACTTTTACTCTAAATTAAACAAATTTAACTCCAACATAAGGACGTTAAAAATAAGAGGATGGTTTGTATCGAGAATTCAAGTGTTTTTATTATAATACATGAACTTGCAACAATTCAGATGTTTTTATTGGAATTTTTTTTATCAACAACAGGAAATCATACTCGAAGTAACAATGTTTCTCACTTCCTAAAGAGAGCATCACGTTTCTATTGGAATGCAGTTGGACAATGATAAAAATGATTTGTGCATATATATATATATGGTAGATGAGACCAAGACATGTTGAGTCAAGCGGTTGATGCGCTTTGAATTTTTTTTGAGGTCTCAAGTTTGAGCCTCCTTACCAATAGTATGAAATAAAATTTATGGGTTTAAAGAAAATTAACAACTAACTCGGGTGACGCCTTCACTACGAATGAGAAACATGGTAGATGGGAAAATGAGTAAGAGAGAAAAGAAATCTCCATACAAATTAAATTGAGAGGCACAAGAACATGCAGATGCATGCAGAGGCACATGCACATGGACATATGGTAGCTAGACCAGAAGAATGATGATGCATGCATGTATCAATATGTGGACATGAGTGAATGACATAGACAGACAGGTCCACATAATATAGTTTGGTTTGGTTTGATTATTAGGTAGGTCCTTGACTTTCACTCTCTTGACATGCATCGTCATGGATCCACACCATTTTCATAATCTATTTATAGTTTTATCCTTGAATTTATCACACTAACACTTAATTACTCCTTTTTTAATTTCGACATATAATTGTTTTAAATGATGAAAGACTCGTTATATCAGTTATGTACAGTAAAAAAAATGACGTTAAAGTAATCATGTGTGTTATATATAATCAAAGTATTTCAGAAAATAACATAAGCTTATCGGTGATTGAAAAGTTGAAATGACAAAACAGCACGGACAATTTAAAAAGATCTCCCAAAATTAGGGTCGTACATATGGTGACATAAATTGTGAGGGCAGGAGCACACCGGTTGGAATAATTAGTAGGGCACGTGATACAACGTCGAACTCTCATGTATATATTAAATGTTAGATGTTGATCTTGCACAAATGACATACAATAAGATACAATTATTGAATATGAAGTCCAAATCCTATGGAGATATTCAACACTAGACATTGCTCATCTTTGGGAGAAACACGTTAAGATATAAGAAACAATTGCTACGTTCAAATTAGAGGAAGTGACCGATATCTGACGTTCATCGATCCCTATGATACAACAAAGGACGCCCAAATAACGAACAACACGTACTACATTCCGATAGGCAAACGATTCCAGCCGTTCTACACTCAATAGTAACAATGTCAAAATACTCTGCACAACAAGCTCACGTACGGTAGCAAATTAAAGTGATAAGAGGAAACACCTAATTTTCGAGAAACACCAGCTCTTGGCATTCCATATTGTACATAAAAAGAAATGAGATTTGGCTTACTCAAGCTATAACATGAAATACTCATTTAAAAAATACATGAATGAACCGTGTAACGATGTGAGACACATAACTTTCCTTTCAAGCAAACACAACTTCACGAGTGAATTGTGTGTTCACTTCATTGATTTCAACACCAACAAAATTAATACAGTGTAAAGTATTAATTTTAGTATAAAAAATATTCAAGTCAAGATAAACTCTATTTTTCAGAAACAACTACTCTATTCATAGGAGACGAAAGATCGTTTCAATATCCATATCTTAATATCAAGGAGGTGTAATTTGAGTATCAGGAATCTCAACCGATAATTCATAGTTGATAGACTTTTTTCTCGTGTAATTTATTTTTATTTTTTATAATAGGGAGGTGTAATTGTAAATAATAGTACACAAATTATTTAATTAAAATGCTTTTGGAAGAACAAAAGTTGAGTGAAACGACATCGTAGAGGTCCTTTCTCCGGGAAAGCACTCTCTCCCCAAGCCTCTCCTCAAGTTAACGACTAGGGGCAGAGAAAGAGAAACACAAGACAAGACGACGTAGCAAAGAAGAGAGAGAAAAGAAGAAGCAGAAGAAGAAATGGAAGCCCCAGATCCTCCGAACCCGAATCCCGATCCAAACCCGACCTCTCACAACCAGAGGCCACCGGCGGCGACGCCGTTTCCCAATCCCAATTCGCAGCCGCAATTCCGGGGTCCCTACCACCGCCGGGCCCACTCCGAGGTCAACTTCCGAATCCCGGACGACCTCGATCTGGTTTCCGATCCATTCGATGGGCCTTCCGGGAGCTTCGAGGAGTTCGGATCCGAGGACGATCTCTTCTGTACCTACATGGACATTGAGAAATTCGGATCCAAACTCGACGACGGATCCTCCGCCCACAAGAACGACAATGCCGGTGGCAGCGGAGACCGGGCTCAGCTGGAGAGTGGCGATGGAGGAGAGAGAAACATCAGGCCCAGGCATAGACATAGCAATTCTATGGATAGTTCTTCGATGTTGGAGAGTATAGAGGCCAAGAAGGCCATGGCTCCTGATAAGCTTGCTGAATTGTGGACTGTCGATCCCAAGCGCGCCAAAAGGTTCTTCTCTTTTTCGTTTCAATTTTCATGTTTTTTTTTCTTCTGAATATTTGTTCATTATCAAATCCATTAAGCTTTCTGTGAAGATCTGAATTGAATTGCAGCTGAATTGTGTAAATTATGACATTTACAGTCCCTTTTTTGCCGCTAGAATTTACTTTGTGATAAATGTATGATCTTTCAAATTGAGAAACTTGACTCAACTGCAATTGAACTTTATTTTTACTAATATAAATACAATTTTCTATCACGATTTGGTTCCAGATGCGATTTAATTGGTTTATTATGAGGAGTTATATTGGGTAGAGGAATGTAATGAGGATGGTATCATGGTAATGAATTCTCTGTTATCTATTGTAATTGTGGTGTCCATCTCACTATTGGGTAACAATTTGGTGTCGTTCCCAACTTTTATGCTAACAATATTGTTTCCTCCAGCGTACATTACTAGGATGGGAAGATTTCTCATACATCCTGTACAATTGTACATTAGCTCTTCACTTTGATCTTAGATCATCCATGAAAGCGGATGATTTGTTTGCATGCTTCATAGCTTTCAAACTGGTTACGTGCTTTTAATATCACATTACTTGTAACAATTGATAGTCATTTGGGAGAGTTGGCAAATTTAGGAATGCCTTCTATGGTGGGTTCAGTGTAGGTAAGTTTCCAGCGTAAGGTATTTAAGAAAATATAACTAATGTCTGAATCTGACTCTCATGTAAACCATGAGGATTAAGGTGGCTGGCACATGTACTTATGAATTATTCATATATTTAGGTGTCAAAAGCTTCTGTTCCTTTTGCACTGTGAATATGGCATGTCCAGAATTGCTAATAGTATTTGTTCCAACTTCATAAATGACTGCATTGATAGAATTTATTACGATATTGTATTATGGGACTGGCCGACAGCACAATTAGGTCTTTTTAAGGAAAAAAGTCTGTTCTTTTTTTCCAGATAAGTTGTGTTTGAGTTCATTAATGCTTGTCAAGGTTTCTATTCATGATCAATTACAGTACTGTCCACTGGATGTTTAATCTCTTTTGTCTTGCCTTCTTTCCAAATACGTCATTGATATACAGTCCCACATAGATGTGAGATGGAAAAATTAAGCTACATATAAAGGTGAAAGTGAAGCTCAAATGATAAGTTTAACCTTTCCGATATATAATATTGGTTGGTTTAGCCTATTGCAATAACTGTTAATGAAGGGATATTTATATTCTAAGTTCAAGTTCCTGCTATTTACTTTTGTGCTTCCTTAAAGCCTTTTAAATTACATTATCTGTGCAGGATTCTGGCAAATCGGCAGTCTGCGGCTCGGTCTAAAGAGAGGAAAGCTCGCTATATATCAGAACTTGAAAGAAAAGTTCAGACTCTTCAAACAGAAGCAACTACCCTTTCTGCACAGCTCACTCTATTCCAGGTTCTTATTGGAACACTCGTGATAACTTCAGGATATTCCTATAATTGCTTTGCAGAAATGCATCTGCTCTTGTTTACGTAACATTGATAGCAATTTTTTTAGTCACTTCATATATTCTTACTACTATGCAGACAACATTCACTTCACATATCTTGTAAAAAAATTGAAATAAAAGGGAAAAGGAAAATACAAAAAAGACCGATTAAGCATGGTGTTCTAGTGGTGACCTATGTTAACGTGGCTACAATTAGGACATGCACTTCTGATGTTTAAACAACTATATATTTTGATTTGACATGTAACTTTTGTTATAAATTGTTTCTACATCTTTTACTGACTACTACCTAGAGGTTTGGGGCCTGACCTACTTCTCGTGACTTTTTCAGAGGGATACAACTGGTCTAAGTTCTGAAAACACAGAGCTGAAGCTTCGCTTGCAATCTATGGAGCAACAAGCCCAGTTACGCGATGGTAAGTCATTGTGAACGCTTGGTGTTTTGATTTTAGAGCCATAGTCTCTCTCTTATGCATCTTTTGAAAGAGTGTAATGGGCATATTGTGGTCACGTTCCCTCGTTAAACTAATTGTAAGTGCTAACATGAATGTTGTTTAGGTGAAATGGTGAATTGTCTAACTTTGGAACTCTAATATAAATCAGAGTGATGTAGGACATCAGGTTCAAAACTGAAACAAGAAGATTAAAAACATAAATAGTAGAAGAAGACAGAAAGGAGTGAATAAAAGTTTTATTGCTTTATTTGGGAATCACATCACAGAGTTTTGGTCTACTAGTTGGTGTATATTACCTGAAACTTGGGATAGTGTAACTACTTTTACTAGCACTAATGCGCTAGGTGTAGCCAATTTCTAGGTTGGTCTCAAAACCATAAATATGTCATGATAGGTCCATGTGATTGCATAATTTTTGGTAAAATTTATTTTGTTATAATTATGGGTCCATCTCTTTGCTAAACTATGGTAATATGATATTGATTTTTGTTGTGTTGTTCTCTGTCATCGTACATACCCTGGGAACTCAATTGGAAATGCTATTTCATAACTATTTTGACCAATTACAGCATTGAATGAGGCATTGAAGAAGGAAGTGGAAAGGCTCAAGGTCGCCACCGGAGAAATAATGACACCAACAGATACGTACAATTTCGGAATGCATCACATGCCTTATACACAATCGTCCTTTGCTTTGCACCAGCCACAATCTGGGCCTATTGATCCCCAGAGCATACACATGTCACAGTTTCATCAATTTCGGTATAACATGTCAACTCCCCATCACCAGTCTATGCTTGCTGCTTCCCAGTCACATAACTACTCCGAGATGATGCAGCAGGATCCTCTTGGCCGACTACAGGGGCTTGATATTGGCAGCAACAGAGGGTCACGTCTCGTGAAACCTGAAGGCCCCTCAATCTCGGCCAGTGAAAGCAGCACCACATTTTGACGCGAATTTCACATATCAACCCATGGGGTCCAGCTTATTTAGATTGTTCATAGACTGACCTTATTGATAACCGAAGGTACTATTTATTGGAATTTGATTCTTTCATTTGATTGGGTTTTTAGATCTCAAGTAGCTTTAACAAGCCTTTTGATGTTCATGAATTCTTGTCTTCTCTATTCTGAAGTTATTTCTTGGGGGAATTGGTGTGGGGATGTAAGTTAGTTCCCAAGGAGTAGAGAGTGGGTCCTTTGTATTTTTTCGTCCACGTGTTATTGTTTTAACATTTGTTCTTGTTGGGGGATAATATTTATTCTGATTTGCTATTTCTATGGGTGAATCAAAGTTTCTCGTTTGTCAGTAACTCATTGTTTGCATTCTTAGTTTACATCTATGCTTCGTTCTTTTCGTTATCCCCGAAGAAACGACGAACTGTTAGATATTCTTAGTCATAGTTTCGTACAAAGATGTATACATTTCATGGGATTGATTTGTGCATATGCATGCGTAGCTGAGGAAGGTGCATAGTGGCCTACCAGTATTGTAGGTAGGAAGTTGATGTTTGAAGTTTAAATGCACATGGGTAGGGGTTATAGAGATTGCATTGCAACACAGATTATAGAACTCATATGGTCTATTCAATACTATCATATTATCATTGTCATGTGAGTCTGTCTATTATGTGTTCTATATTAACTAGCCCTCTGAAAATGACTATTCTCTGCTGGTCTTGATCTTTTTGAACTGTACATCACATGATCTCAAGGCTTGAGAGTTGAGACAACATGGCAATTTTACTTTTAGCCTTGTGTTTGTGATGCCCATTTCTCATTTCAAATCATTGGTTCATGCCTGTAATGTAAGTTTTGTCCTACACCATTTGGATAAAATCCAATTGCCTTACTCTTCTGTGGATCTACTTTCATGTCTTATTGGACCAATATTGATGTTTCATTTTTGAGGAAGAATTGAAGAACTATCACAAATATATCCAAACACTCCTAATTACAGTTAACATTGGACCAATATTGATTTCATATGCTTGCAATTTTGGTTATGATGAAATTTCAATGAGAATTTCACTTTGATGATTGATTCCATATGCTTGTAAATTTATAAAATTTCATTCATTAGGGATGATTTTGATTTTGAGATTGCTAAAAGCAAGAGCACAATTCAAATTCGTCAACAAAAACCGGACTTTCAGCAGAAATAAAAAGTAAATTTCGGCCAAGAAAAATAAATTCCGGTCTTAACTTCAGTTGCCACACCGTGATTTATATGCTTGAAGATTTTGATGCAAAATCTTTATATGTTTTGAATACAAATAATGAATAGTTCTTAGGGTATTTTAGTCTTTTCACTTTTTCAGTTAACATTGTTATAACAAAATGATTTTATACAAGTTTATGAGAGTCATATGTTTTCAAAAATAGTTTTAGGAAGTCATCGGTTTTAAATGACAAATCTATAAGGCGCATATGTAATTACCCATTTTCTTATTTAACTTGTCTTTAACAATACAAGAGCAGAAGTATAGACAATTAACTAAGCTTCATGGTGCTGCTAGAGCTTGGTTGCTCTTGTGGCACAACCTCCTACATAAACTATGTAAATGAAAGATTTATTCAAAACATGATAATTGTTACTTGAAACCTAAAATGTCATATTTGAATTAAAGCTACAAAGTAGTTTTTACATAAAACTGTGACCTTTAGATATTGACAGACCCCAGTTTCATATAGCCACCCCACCAAATACAAATTGAAAAGCAGAGAGAACTACAATAACTTCTAAAATCAAAGTCGAATCAGTAAAAAGGAAAGTTGATGACTCCATTCGCTTTAGGTTCATCCTAGCAAAAGACGAATAAATGTGTAATTGGGCAACAGCTACAAGAGATGACACCCAAGGTCGCCCGTGCAGACTTTTGACATATGCATCTGAAACCTATGGTAAAAAAACTAGAAAGGTCATCTTCTTTTGGAAAATGAGTAATCTATTCCTTCACAATTAGGATCCACAGGAAGCATACATTTTTCATTCCACATGAGAAAAGCCTCCACCACTATCAGCCTTGGTCCTGCACGAGACCACAACATTTTCAACACACAAGACAAGGCTACATCAAAGCAAAATAGCAACATGGAACATGTCATAAATGCAACCTACAACATTTTAAACGTCAAGAAAGCGCAACAGAAATTCTAAGGTAGTGTTTGATTTAATATTTTGGAATGAGAACATGAATCAACGATGAGAATGAGAATCCCATTCCAAAGCCATTTCTCATGACCAAAAAGTTATAATCCGAGATTCCCATTGTTATAATCCGAGATAACCATTCCAAAGTCATTTCTCATGACCAAAAAGGTCATAATCCGAGCATGATAAATGAGAATCTCATTCTCATTCCCATTATTGATGTCCATTCCTTAACAAAAATTCAAACCCAAACGCTACCTATATACTATGAAATGGTAATATAAATGCCATCTCTGTGGGAGTGCGTATTGGATGGTTTTACTCCAGTGTTCTCCCATCACTTGCTTATATATAAATGCCCCCATTTCCAATGCCTCGTATATAAATGCCCCCATTTCCAATACAAGTCAAATACTTGAAATTCCCAATCACTTTGCACGAGTAGAAAGAAAAAAATGCAGCCCAATACCCAAGACTAACCAATGTGGGACAGGGGAGAATAATATATGTATGCACTCTTCCACTTGATTTTACAAAGAGGTCGTTTTCTTTACTCAAACTTGTGATCTCAAGGTTACCCAGCAACAACTTCACCATTGTGTCGAGGCTCACCCTCTATCATAAACAAAAAAAAGTTACAAGAAAAATATCACATCATGAATTCATGATCCATGAATAGCACCAGTAACTAATTTCACATCTCAAAGTTTAAGCCACCTCACTGCGTAAGTGAAGGTTACCAACTTAATCACAAGACAGTTTTATTTATGTTGCATTTAGGATCACAGCATAAGCTTGGAGATAGAATAGAAGTTGCCTTTAATATGGCATCTCAATGTTTAAGCCTGCAGTCTAGTAACATTTAAGCAAATTGGAAAAAAGCAATTTTTCAACATAAAGTAACTAGATTCTGCAAGGGTACACAAAACTTACTTGTGGTCTGAAGGATTTGGCCTGAGTTCATAAACAACAGTTGCAACAACATCCCTCTTCAACTGTTATGAACAACAAAATGGATCATTAAGAGGAAGCAGTGTCATAATAAAAAAATCAAACCTAGTTTTAGATGATGAGTTACCTGTGTGGCTTCACCTTTAAAGCCAATGTATTGTATCTGAGTTATGTCACCACCAAAACTCTCAGGAAAATGCAATGTGATATTTCCCACACTTTGGAATTTAGAATATCTAATCGTAGGGAAAAACACATTAGAAAGTAGAAAATAACATAATGAATAAAACCTAAATGTGGCCGAGAAATAACATTCGTAAATTATAATCTGTCACGTCATATCTAAACTTGGCATAGACATGGTAACCCAACCAAACAAAAACTTAGGTTTCCCATTTCCCTAATAGTTCTCGTCTAGAAATACATCAGAAGATTCAGAACAATGTGTTCTTCAACAAGGATAATGGCATGACAATTAAGAGGCAAGGTAGAGAACTGAGAATAGTGCACCTTGTCTGGTATTCTAACACTCCTTGCAAGTTTTCAACCAAATCCCACTCCTTTAAAACAATATACAAACAAAGAACTCCTGTAAGACTTCAAGTCAAAATGCATAAATATTTATGAACCCTTTAACAAAGCTAAGGATATACCTGAATGGCTTGCATGCTTTGAGCATCTGAAAAGTCAATTCCTTCTCTATTGATAAACCTAATTTGGAACAATAACTTAGGATATTCAAATATATAAAAAGAACAAAACCTCTTAAAAAAGATTCACATCAACTGATTCAGTATGACACTCTTATAATCTCAAGTGATGCTAGAAAGACAAACAAGTTCCATTCCATGCAAGAATAGAAATTTGAACCATAACAACATTGTGTGAACACCTTTCAGAATGAAGAGAGAGAGAGAGAGAGAGAGAGAGAGAGAGAGAGAAATTCTGAAGATGGTTTTAACTTTTAAGACCTCATTTAATCATATTCATGATTCATGTTGTTTCAACATTACGAGTTCTTGAAGTTAAAACTAAGAAGTTGGAGCACAATCTTACGCTCTCACTTTGGAAGGACTTGTTCCATCAGCACCACCAACAACTGAAATGCTCTTGATCTTAACATCCGATGTAAATCTACATAATAAAATAATAAATCCATCAAACAAATAAGAAATCTTTTTTAGCCTGTCTTATAAGTAGAACATAAAAGCTAACATGAAGTCTGGTAATAATGTTACACTGCACAACAACTGTTAGTTTTTATTTGGAGTTGGCCATCATAAAGCCTTGACATAATTCAATAAAAATGTGCCACAACGTTACAAAATTACAGGCATATATTACTATTGTGCATGAAGGTGGTTGACTGCTAACTGGACATAGCCAAGATAAAGTCAACCTTACCATTTCTTTTCATGTTGAACAAATAAACGGCTAGAAAACAACAGAGGTGGCAACTTACGGAATGAACACAAGTAACTCGGGATCACCCTCGTTGCTTTCCAAGTATTCCTGTCATGGCAAGACGATCACACGAGGCTTCAGAAGAATTGTATTTAGTTCATTTACTATATACGAGGTATATTTATAATTTGCCAAAAGGTTTTTGTCAGCACTCAGCACCAACAGCTGAGAATACAAATTTGACTCTTTTGGGTAGAAAGGTCATCAAATTTTTCAGCGCCAACATATCTATTGTTGGTTCTAAGAGAGTAACTGGTTACCCAAAGATATTAGCAACTTCAACCAACAGTTCAACCCAAGAATGTCTAAAGTGCCCTATTGAAGTATCCCACATTGAAATAACTAGTTGTGCCCTCCACCTACAAGTTTAGACTTTGGGGTAGGACTAAAGCTTAACATGGTATTAGACCTGGTTTTATCTTGGGACTATGTAGCCCTTTTGTGTATCCTCTATATTAATTTGTGGTCCATATGCATGGCCAATTTTGTTGCCCGACCTGCTGTGCGGGGGCTTGTTGAAGCATCCTACATCAAAAGAATGTGAACATAATGACTACTAGTTGTGCACTCCACATATCATCTTAGACTTTTGGGTTGAAGTAAAGTTTAACATATCCTTTGGAAGCATTCTTATATAATTATGAGTCGAAACGCAACCTGTATTATGTGAAGCATAAATATTTATGGTATAAGGTGACAATTTTAAGTATATGTATAATTTGGTACACATTGACAAATATCATCTCTAATGGGTCATTTCTAACAAACCATGTATGTGTATACCTGATATTTGTATGTTTATTGATTTCATGCACAATCTTAGTAACAGAGCACTTTTTAAAATCATAAAGAGAATAATGACAGTTTGAAATTTGCAAGTTATAATACCCCGGATGAATCTAGGCGCTGCTCCCAAGCTTTAAAAACAGACTTGACACTTCCTGGAGTAGCCTCATTTAAAGCAGACACCTAAAAGACAAGTCGAAATAATATTTTGAGGTGTCCTCAAAGAAGCTATTTATCCAATTCATTTGTGTTAAAAAAATATAATTGTGCAATTATTAAGATAAAATACTACTCTCTAATAAGAAACAATATACTCTAGTTACATATTTGATATATCATTCACAAGAACTGCAGCTTGTTACTGCTCTATCATTTCCAATATAATCATGTGTGATGAAAAGACAATCATCCACAGTCCACACTGTGCTCTAGTCACATATATCATTCGCAAGCACCTGTTATAATGGAAAATGAGAACTCTGCAAGCTAGTGGCATATTACGCCTTACTTGAGAACCCCAAAAGAAAAAAGATGGAAACATCAAGAAACTATAGTTCCTTCTACATCTAAAAAAAGTGAAAATTTTATAATCTCATCAAATGAAGCCGGGACCAATAAACCACCTAAGAGTGAATGATAAAAACTATCACTTGCATTTTGGTATAGTGGATGCCACTAGGCCAGAGGCCTGCTGGTCACTAAAGTTTCCAAATGATCCATTTCTGATCTTCTGAAGATTATCAAATAGTTGGGACAAAGAAGAGTCTGCTCTTCCCCATAAAATTTATAATCACACCGCATACAACTATGTAGCCAGTCTGATTGCCACGCCACCACAGCCCAAACTAGTAAAACGACACAACTCAACCATCAAAAGAGATGGAATCCAAATAATTCTTTCCCTCCCAACGACACCATGTATTGTGAAAACACATTCCAAACAGACAAGTGATTAGCTGCTATCAGCTCCTCCATTCGCTCCTTTTAACATCAACATAAATTTTCATAACAACTCATTTTCACAATTCAAGGTACAACTAGAAACATTGTGATCCTAAGCAACTAAAGGGTTTTATAGTTCATAACAATACTCAAATCAGCGTACTGATAAAGAAAACCACAATAATTTGGAAGCAGTAACTACAAATCTACAGAGCATCAAGTGTCGAATCACAATTCAATCTAAAAAAACACACAGTAATCGGGAAAAATACATGAAAAAATTAACCTTAGATATGTCTATGTGTTTGTAGAGAGACCAATCCGAAGAACAATCGTGGTCTCCACAATCGTGATCGTGCACGCACGCCATATCTGCAGCAAAAATCTCAGCTCTCAAGCTCTTTTGGAATCTATCAGTCTGAGGAAGAAGAAACCAGAAACGCTATATTTTTAGTACATAATCACAAAACTACCCCTATTCATAACCGACATGTCGTTTTAATTCCCCTTGGGCGAGAAAACGACAAGTCGTTTTGTTGTCGTCGTCTGTATCCGATCTACACCGACGAATGCGACATGTCGCCTCTGTAATATGAGATGCAAAGAACACCTGCGAAGAGGAAGGAGAGAGAGATGGAGGCTGTGTTTAGTTGGTTTTTATAGGGAGAGCAAATGGTGCATGTTACCATTTTACCCTTTTGCATG
>JAYMTE010000018.1:0-35749 GCA_036897545.1 Pelargonium fulgidum
GGGGTTCTGTTAAACTAAACATTACATATCCCATAACTAAAGAAAAGTAGCACTCATTTTAAAGTAGCTAGGAGGGCAGAGCCTGTGAGTCTTAGATTAGATAGGAGTACTTTCCAATAAATATTTATAGATAGAGAATGAAAATATAGTAAAATGGAACTCTAAACAGGACAAACAAATAAGGCACCACCTTACTAAGCGCCTACTTAAACTAAAGATAAAAGTAGAACTTTTTTAGTTATTAGAGCGTTGAAGTTTGTACTAAAAAGATTCAGAGGTAAGGTTTCTATTCTCTTTCTAATGAGGTAGAACTGAAGGAGAGTTTTCCTTTGAAGTTAAGGGGTCTTCATTGAATTGAATAGAGTTCCTAGGTCCAATTTTGTTTGTGCTTTCATTTAACCTTTAACTTTATAGAAAAGGGAAGAACCTAGCTCTTTACTTTCTTCTTTTTTTTTTCTAAAACTAAAAAGAGTGACTGGGCTTGCTTTCTTAATAGTGAGTCTTCTGGGAGCCTCTTGTCTTGTGTACAGTCCTGCCATAAGTTTACTTGTTTTATATCGGAGAACTCGAGAGTATATAGAGAGATGGTATTCTTATTAGTCTTGCAGTTAGTATCTTAGTTGTAATATTGTACTTTTAGAGACGGCTTTAGCCTAACTGGTTTTTTCTTATAAGAAGGTCAAGGAACCAGGCCAATTTTTTGGATAGCATGAATGGGATGTATAAAAAAAGGGTCCGACCTAGCTAAAAAGGAGTGAATCTATTCTCTATTTTATAAAGGAAGCAAATCAAGAATGATATAATAAAATTTGATGCTAAATAGGTCGAATAGAACCACCTAATTTAGTATGGAAACAGCAGGTAATTGATATTCTAGAAATAAACTTGGTATTGTTTGGATGAATCTGTATTCCTTTATATTAGCTTTGACTGGGGGAGAGTCTTTTCGTTAGGGGTTGATCTCTATGCCTGTTTCTCGGTATTCTGTATTTTTATAAACCTGTATTTGATTAGCAAGAGTAGGGGAAATTTTATATGTATCTAGCCTAGACTTTGAAGGGAACTCCTGGTTAACAAGGAGCTAATCTCTAGCCTCTCTAAGGCTATAAGGTAAGCAATTCAAGAATTCTATAGTCAAAACTGGTGCTAAATGGGCTGGATGGGGGAGGAGTACCTCAACTAAAGAAAAAGAGTATTCTAGATAGTCGCTTAGGTATTGTTTGCTTTCATTTGCGTTCCTATTTATGTTTATGAGCTTTGACTGAAAAGGTTTTCAACGCTCTTATGTTTCCTTGTTTCCTAAAACTGACTTAGCTCTGTAGGGGCAGTTCAAAAAGGGTTTGTCTCAAATCTTAAATATTGACTTGGCCGGCTCATTCACGAGTGGACGGAAATTGCTTTTCTAGTGGATTTGGTTCCTATTGTAAGAAAGAGAGTTTTGCTATCCGGAGTCCTTATGATGGGGTTTTTAAAGTCAAAGCAGAATCTTGTGTTCCTAACCTTTCCGGGGGCGAGTCCCTATTTTGCAAGAGAAATTAGATTCAGTTTGGTTTTGGCTTTTCCTCTTGTCAGATATTCTCCATCTAGAATTTATAGGTTAGCTGTTTAACGAGGCAAAGGGTGTATAAAAAGTCAGATCAGAGAGGTAGTTAGTTTGTTGGGATTCGAGTAATGAAGCCAACTTTGATAAGGAGGTAGATTTACCAGTTTTACCTAACCTAGAAGTCCTGCGGGATTTGAACTTACTGTATTTGTATATTCCGGTGAGTTATAAAGAAAGTAAGGAGTTGCTAACCTTTCTTTCAGAACCTTATTTAAAAGAGTCAAAAGTAGTACTTTTCTCGCTATGCTAGACTACTTTTTAATTTCTTCCGGCTCTAAGGGAAAAAGGGTTTTAAGACTTTTGCTACTATAGTCATCCTACTTTTTTCTCAAAAATGAGGCCTAATTTGAGCTCCTCACAGAGGGAAACTCCATTTTTTAACATGTTAGATTTCGACCCCGGTAAAAAGTCTCGAGGCACTTTTGTATATAGAAAGGGCCCCCGGTTACAAAAAAAGTAGTCGAGCTATATACGTAAAATGAATAAACCCACTTTTACTAGTACAGCTCGTCTCGGATTTTATAAAAATTAGTCGACCCTTATAGCGAAAAGTACTCAAAGTGTATAAATCGATCTCGGGAAGCACCCTATAATATCCTATCTTGTTTCCTATTCTTTTACCGGGGGTCAGCCCAATAGCAGCGGTTGAGAAAAGAACTATACAGTACCTTACTCTTTGTATTATGTATTTCTCTTCTTATTCTCTTGGTATTTGTCTCATTATCCTTATGAACCTCAATTAGTAAACAAACGTAAGAAAAATACACCTTATAAAAACTTAAATTTAAAGTACATTAACTAACTTCTTACTTTTAAGTAATACCTATACTCAAAGCTTGCTTATAAGGCCAATTTAAAGGACTAAGTTAACCAAGGAACCCTATCCCTTTTGCTCCCTGTTTTTATCGAAAATAAGGATAAGCACTTAGTAGGAACAGGAGATAGTCAAGAGTGATTCCTTCCTCCGTTTTTGGCTGAAAGTGTCAAAATGTATGAGTTTTCCCAATTATATGAAATAGAATTTTTTGAGAAAATTGGATCTGAAATTGACTGCTCTAAGAAGAGAAACCCCTAAAATTTCCTGTTCAGATTTCACCTACGAGAAAATGAATAAGACCTATTTTAGCTAAGGGATGGGTCTCCACTTCCAAAAAAATAGGATGGCCCTATATGGAAAATCAATAAAAATTGTCTGAAACTCCTCTCAGAGAATCAAAAATCGACACGCCTTTTCAATCAAACTAAGAAATGAAAGAAAGAACTTAGATAGACGAAATCGGAATCTCGTGACTCGAATTGAACCATCCATTAGGTTTTTGACTTTACCACTCAAGCCCTGGTGGAACTGTTTTCTTCGAACTCGTGAGTACACCGAGCGCCCCCGATTTCTTAGTGGATAAGGCGACAGCGGAAAATTCCTCATCCTTTCTAGGCTTAACCAACCCTATTTCTTTTCTAATCACAACGAACTTTTAGTGCTTGGGTTTTTACGGGGTTAACTGTTGTAATTGCACTATTACCTTAGGTCTTAATAAAGGAGAAAGATAGTTTTAGAATTGAGATGTAATTTTGTATTTTAGTGCTTCCTTCTTCTCCCGTGTTTGATTTACAGAGAGGTATTACCTTACACAAGTTGGAGCAACTAAGGGTTACATAACTGTACTGGGATGGGGCTAGGTCTTGGAATTATAGGAATCTAAAAACCAGAAGGATTCTTGCCCGATTGGGGTTAAAAATATTAGGAGCAGCTTTCTTAGACTCTAATTTCAAAAAGGGGCAGTCTTATTTTTACAGGATCCAATAGAAATTTCTTTTTAGCTTACAAACTACAGAAACTTAGACCCGTTTTAATACTTATGGATTCCTGGAATTCCTTGGTAGAGTTAAAAACCTCGGGATGTCACAGACTCAAATCTTAGTTTAGGACAATCTTATCAAAAACAAAGAGTACCTATTAACAAAATTGCATTTGTTTGCACATTAAATTTCTAAGATTGCTGGATTTCCTTGCTGGGTTTCCTAGGGATTGCACACAAAAGCGGGGATCCTCTTCAGTTGAATTGTCAATAGAGCTCCTTTCTTTTTTGTTGAAGTCCTGCATACTCTAGGTACACTAAAATACCGCACTTTAAATATTCCTCTAACAAACAGTAACCCGAACCTTGGGGTTTGCTTATTCTTCTTCTGAACCTGATAAGACTCTCTTTTGACCAGAATTCCCTTTTACTTGGCCAGAAAGGGTTTTAACTGGAAGCTTTCTATTTCCTTGTAGAATCCCCGGCTAAGGTCTATAATAATAAGCTAAACTGTAGGCAAAAAACCTTTCAGCTACCGACGTAGCAAATCCTAAGGCTCTTCCTACACAAGAAGCTTTTATATCCCAATTCTGGGGCAGTTCTATAATCTAAAATTACTTTGTTAATAATTTTGAAGTTAAACCTTAAGATTTGATTACTACACCAAAAAGAAAAGGGAGTATCGCCTTGTCAAACTAAAAGGTGCTGGGAGACTTCTAATAATAATTAAAGAATGCCCACAAATTTCTCATTCACAAACTCCATTTAGATTAAAAGAATCCCAGCAAGTTGAAACCACCTATATAGAGGAATTTCTTTAACTATTCTATTAAGGGTCTAGCTTCGTGAGGGCAGCTTAGTTTGAAACTAAACCGTGGATAAATTACTAAGGATCCGGATGGTTAAAATCAAATGAGATCCTGTAAATACTTTTTTACTTTTTACTAAGTTAAACTGAGGAACTTTAACGTAATACAAGAAAAAAGACTAATAACACCTAAAAATAGAATAGTTTTTTTCCTTACTTTCTATTTAAGAAATAGGAGCTAAAAAGCTTCAAAGCGATCAATGAAAGAAGAATTTCCAGCCAAGTATAAAGTCCTGTTTTGTATTGTGGGTCTTAGTGTGAGGGTTCACTATACGTCTCTCTCCAGCCAATTTCAGTCCTAAACTATAAGGGATAGTTTTCAAATTCAAATAAGGTATTTTGTTAGTTAAAAGTTAAAGTCAAGAATTTCTAGTCAGTCAAATGAAAGTCTGTTATTTCTAGTTCTAGGTTTAACAGAGACAATTACAAGTTGAAGAGCGGAATAAAGGGATAATACAAAGAATATTGATGAGAGCCTAAATTTCAGTAAGTCTGTTATTCCGGTTTTCTAGTATTTAAGGGAGTAAAGGTTTAACACAATCAAATGAGGCTTTCATGTCCTCCTCTGCTTTATTAGGGATTCTCTTGAGAAATACTAAGCTCTGATTTGAGTAAAAGGGAATAATATACACCATACACCCCAAATTCTGTAAGCTACTATTTAGAGATTAACACACTTATACTTAGAAGGATACCCTATATAACAAAGTTACTCTTTAAGTTTATTTACTAGAAATGTTTCCTTAAAAAGCTTAAATCCATAATTGGCAGGCTGAGGAGACCTTTAACAGAGAAGAAAGGCCAGTCTTATGTCGTCTTATTGTTTGTTGGAGCCAATGAAATTCATGTACTTAATTTAGAGTTTCTTTAGCGAGTTGTCGAGAAAGGATCGATCTCTAAGGGAATTCCTCTTTTCTATGTAGTTCCTCACTTGGGAGGATACTAACTTAGAAGGATTAGGAGTACATCTACCCGGCACTAATAAGGGAAGGATTTGCCTGATAGTCTGATAATACATTATAACAACTCCAAAATCAGAATTTTCAAGACTTTCATGCTTTCATAATCTTTAAAATACCTATCCTGTCCTGATAGCTAGGAAAAACACTTTGACTTCTTTACTAAATTCTTTATTTACTATCCTGGAAAACCCTGAAACCATAGGAAACAAGCCAACGCTTATTAAACTGTTTACCAGGAATCCTAAAACCTGTACTGTAACACAGAAAAAAACCAAGTAGACTCCTTACTTTTCTACTTAACTAAGAAGGATAAAGAACTAAACGGAACAACCCTAATCTTTTTTATCAATTCTAGCTTTTATTACCTGTTAATATACCTGGTGTTGTAAACAGCATGCAGTATTTCTTTCATAGATTTTCATTATCTCTTAATATTTTGAGCCCTTAAGTTTAGAATTGTCTTTCTATTTTATCTACTCAGTTTTTTTATGGAATCCTAAAAAGCAAAAGCATGACGAAACTTCCTTTAGAGAGCCTTGGCCTTGTCTTAATATCTAAAAGAAATAAAAGAAAATAAGGAGACAGATTCCTTTAAAATTACCCGGAACTACCAAAACTACTATAAATCTTATTCCCTAGGAAACATGGAAAACTAGCTTATCTAAGTAGGGGGATTTCTACTAAGTTTAACTATTAAGATTGCTATATCCCAAGCTTCGTATCACAAAAACACTGTTCATCGCATTATCTAAGCTATTTCTTCGTCGGTTTTCTACGCTTTTAACTCTCTTTAGGGACTTTTTAAGAATTAAGTACATTGTCATTTCAAATCAAGTAGATATATTATAGGAGTTTCTTTATAGTCTTATAGTTTAGTCCTTTAATTAATTAATATATAGATTCTCCGTTCTTTTTTTTAGTCCTTTCTTCTATATTATCTTGGGACCTTGAACCTGCGCTATCTGTGTTTTTAGAGCACTGACCTATAATCAAGGTATAGCAGCTCTCAAGAGTAAGAGTAAGGCTACTCTCCTTGTACTATCTTTGTTAGGCAAGTTTCCAAACTGCATTTGCCTGTCCTTACTCAATACCTAAGGGAATACAAGATCAAAATCCTAAGAATCCTAACTGATACGGAATAAGAAGAGTTGGGCTACAATAAAGAAGGGATCCAGAAAGTAGCTACGGCAAATTCAAGGTCTAATTACTAAGTTCCTAGTCAAACTGAGGGAGAGCTAGGGCTTAATCTACTTTTTAGTATGCCGATTTAGGTTGACCTTATTTAGTGAGGATAAAGGCAAGCTCCAGTAAAAAGAAGGAAAAGGTTTTTGCTAGACGACCCGCCCTACCCGAGCGCTGCAGTGTCAATTTTGCATGCCAATTATCAGGAATTCTCTTAAGCTTGTTTCATATGATCCGTACTAACGTAAATAACTAAGTAAACAGAGTCGGTTATTCATAAACAGCATCTCAAAACTATAAAGAAAAGCTATACTATGGAACTCGAGTATCAAAAAAAAAGATATATATAATACTAAAAGCTACGCTCCTCACAACTTCAAAGGTATACTCTAAAAAGAATAGCCGCAGGAGAACTGCAAAAATCAAGCATAGCAGTATCAGAAATTTCTTTGGTCCAGAACTAAGAACTTAAACTTAAGTCTGAATAAATAGGCTTAATATGAAGTCAACCCCCTTTTTCCATCCTTTTGTATTTCATATCCAGAATCCAGTAGAGAATAAAAGCTTCATTCATAATAAAAAAGTTACCTTTTCTCTCATTCTATTTTTCCTAACTTGGCCTCAAATTCCGGACAAAAATATCCAGAAAAACCTTAATATTAAGCACTTGCTATAAAATAATCGAACTCTTTCCTTAGCTTCTTCCGGCAAGGTTTCTTTACTTCAATAACCTACGAAATCTTTATCGGGGTCGATTATTTCTGGGTTTCCTTCTAGGCTGTCTGTACTTATACTATATACCCCCGAATTCTTACAACTTACAAATGGTATAGTCTTCTTCAGGATTATCAAAATTTTCCCACTTATAGAACTTATAGAATTGAGGAAGCTTCTGTCTCAACCGTGTGTTGTGCTTATAACTATATATGTAATTATTGACTTAACACTTTTTACATTCAAGTACTATTAAAATGCCTACTCTTTACAGATAAGAGATGTCTTTTTACGCCCAGGTCCGTATTGCATATCGAACCTTAGTATTTTATTGTGAAATTTTCTTAGCTTAGATCAGTTGGGTAAGTATTAAATAAGGAGCTTTCTTCTTTTCTTGAAACAAAGAAGTTTGCCTTCTGCTAAGAAGTCTGAGTACAGGACATTTATCTAAAAAAGCTACTCCTTTCAATAACAAGAAAAAGAGCAGCCTATAAAGAATTTCATTTGCACTAGACATACTCTCCTCTATCAAAACTCTATAATTGTTAATACGCCAAACATACTAAAAAGATACGAAATCATCTCATACCCTTGCGGTTGACTAGAAAAGAGGTAAAAGTTCGTAAGCGGGATAGTTTATAAAGTAGGAGGTTCGAACGTATCACACTAAGGAGAGACATAGTGTCCTTGTATAAATTCATGTTCCATGTCTGGTGTTCCCATTAGAATGTGGTAGAATAAACAATTCTAAAAGTTCCCTATCGTGCAGGCAAGACCCCGAGGAAGATCTTTAAAGAGAAGGCGTGCGTTGTGATTAAGACTCTTATAAGTTTTTGTCTTTAGTCTTTAGTGGAGAATGACTAGCGTACAATAAAAAGGTTTCTTAGATAATTTGAATTTATCAGTCAGGATCGGCAAGTGTATGGTATGCCGACTCTAGCTTGTTCCTAACTTCACTTACATTAAGGAATCCTGCAAAACATCGAGTAGATAGTATCGACAGCTAACACATGAATAAAAAGCGTTGAGTTCGGCAAAAAGTCTTGGTTTTCTATGAGAAATCTAGGAATCCAATTCGTTAAAACAGATTAAGAGTAAGTTTTCCTTCTAGGAGGCCAATTTAGAGTATAGGAAGGACGAAGTCATAGCTTCTTTTCTAATAGAGGATATCAGAAGAATGCCTGGGTTTGAATACTTACAAAAACTGGGGGACGAGTACAAGGAGTTCTATCGGTAAGGGATTCTAGAGACTGAGGAGTTCCTGGTTCTATACCAGCTTTTTAAAAGGAATTGTCAAACCTATGCATATTCCCAACTCCAAACGAGTGCCTTAGAACTGAGGAAGTAAGCAAAAAGAAAAGTAATTCTCCATGTAACTGCTAATGAATATAGGGCAGCAAGTGGAAAAGAGTGGTAGAGAAGGTTCAGTATTGCACAGTATCTTAACCCCGAAATATAAGCGACTCCTTAGAAACTTTGACACGATATAGTTAGTATACTAAAGTTCTACATTACTACCTGCTTTTTTTGTGAAGAGTAGTATACAAATAATATTAAAGATCGTAGAAGAGGTTCCCTTACTCAGCTCTATTTCCAAGCTGTACCATTATCTAGAATATATATATGTAAGACTTGTGTTTCCAATAAAAAGCGATTCTTTTAAAACGCCATTCATAATACCTAAGAGAGTTATAAACAATAGAATACTAGTAATAAATATTTCACAAAGTAAGAAAAGAATAACTCTGACCGAGACTTCCCTTTTTTACCTTTTGATTAGCGTTCTCTAATTAGAGAACAACTTGTCCCTTCCTTTGTTCCGTACAAAAAATTAGATGAATTCCTTATAGAGAAACCCATTAAATAATTTTTCTATTCGAAGAAAGTTTAATCAGATAATGTTCCCGTTACTTATTCGGAGGGTATGTTCTTATATTTATTAGGATAAAAATCAGTCTTATTTTCTTTATTTTCTACATATCAAGTCAAGAAATAATACAAGAGAGAGAAAAACGTTCTATATTAGACTCGACAAAGCTCTATCTTTTTTTTTTAGGAGGAATTTCATCAAGTGTTTCACAACACAAAAAGCACTCAAAGTGTCAATGTCCTAACAATCTAAAAAGGTTTCTTTATGGTAACTGCAGGGTATTCTATACAAAAAGTTAGGTTTCCCTTTTGTAAGATGTTAAAGAGATTAGTAGAACTCATAAAAGGAAGCTTTCTCTGTCTAATGAAAAGGCACGAGTCTGAACTGAGCTAATTGGAAAGATGTTCCCTAAGTTTTTGTAATGAAAGATACTCTATTTTTCTTCCTTTGAATCTCTTGTATTAATTCCTATGCGGGATAAACCCAAAGACTTCTTACTCTATTCTCTAAAAAAGCTGATGGTGTCTAATACCAAATCTCTAATTATGAAACTCTTCTAATAAGTACCCAAGCGAGATCTAAGTCCTTTTCTATTCTATCTATCTATACTAATTAAACTTGTGAAACAAAGCTGAAAACCCGGTAAACTTTAAATGCAAGGCAAAAAATCCACCCCGTACTCATATAAACCGCCTCTTTTTACTTTACAACTAAAAAACCCAGATATCTGTTTAAGTGCTGAAACCCTAGAGAAAAGACTAAAGTTTAAATCGGAAGACTCCCCTGAGACTTGTGTATTAATTATATGTAAATCTAGAACTTTTTAATAAATACAATGAATTAAAGTTTGATACTTGGTTTATACCAGTTCAGTATAGTAATTTGACAAGAATTACAATTGAAAGAACTCACTTGCTTTGGAAAGGTTATGAATTTATGGAAACCCAAAGGAAAATAGGAGAGAATCCTATACCTAGAGCAAAATTCGTACTTAAACCCTTATGAACTACCGGGTACCCCTGTAATTATATAGAATAGCTCTCTCACTAATTTTAGAGAATAAAAGGCAGTCTACAGTCCTAAGAATTTCTTATATTGGGTATCTCCGGAAAGATTAGTTTTTTGGCTAAATATTTGTATTTTACATTTAAAAGAGTTGTAATAAGAAAAGGAATTGACTTGGGTTACCCCGACTTCAGGTTAAAAACTATACTGGGTGAGTTGCAATTTCTACTATTTTACAACTTGTTATTGAGGGAATTTCTCAGAGATAGCCAACTGATAATATTAAAGGGCACTTATGTGTAACTTAATTTAGGATTCAAGAATCACTTTCTTTTACTATTACTTACTCGTTTTTGTCCTTTTTAAGGTAAGGTTAGTTCTAGGTTCTTTAGGCAAAGAAGATTTCCAGTTCTCTCATTTGGGAATTAAACCTTATACTATGTCTTAGTTTTGTGTTATAGCTCTATCAGGGGTTCCTTTTGAAGTTATCCTACTTATAATTAAGACTTTTGCTTTATTCGTAGATTTTCAGAAATATAAGCAGTAAATAAGAATTGCTTATTCTTTGAATTAATATTCATGGAAAATAGTTTCTTTGTTACTGGGATGGGATAACTTTGTTAAGGTTAAGGTAATAATCTCTGATCCATAAAGAAAACTAAATTATTGCATTTCAGTGAGTTGAAAAATTCCATGTAAATTATATTCTAATTTGAAATTAGTTGGTCACAAGAATTTTATCAGATACATATAGCAAAAACCGAGGGTTCTTTTATACTTTCCCTTTTTTATTGTAAGCAATGCATAAAAGCAAAGCAGTTGCGGTCTAAGCAGCCCAATATTGATATGTTTATAGGTATTTTTCATACGAAAAAGGTGCTAATCTATTTTTTGTGATTGGTCAGAAGTTTTTCAATATAAACCCATATTTAGAGCTTCTTTATCTGAATCTGAGACTCCTTTGTTATAATTACGCCGAACAAAGTAAAACGTAGGTTCGAATTTGCTTTCAAAGAAATAAAAGTCTCATTATCAGCCAGATTTAGGTGCACTCTACTAGTTTTTCCTTGGTGCTATCGCTGGAGAATTAGGTACGTGTTTTCTTAGTACGGATTCCTGTGATGGAAATCCATAAGTTCAGAGAAGGTTCTTTTTTCCCTTAACATAACGAATGCAAAATACGCAGTTTACTCTGTAAAAATCCCAAAAAGTAGAAGTGATGGTTTAGTGCGCAAATGGTAATAATACTTCGGGAAGACCCGATTTTATAAACTTGAATAATTTGTTAGAGTTAAATCTCAAACTAAAAAAATAGGATTTTGTAGCCTTTATCGTGCGCTATAATATATGCCTGTAATATTCTACTATATTTGCCTATCCATTTAAAATATCGTATATTGTAAAGATACCTATAAAGGTAGAATAGAGGGCTTTTTAGTTTTGACTATTATGACCCTTTGTGATATGTCTATCCTTGCAGTTCTTCAAATTCGTTATGATTACGAAAATGCTTATTTAAGCCCTTCTCCTTTTACCAGGTCCCTGTATTATTTTTGTTTCTAAAATCAAGTACGGTATTCTTAGTTATGTGGATGAATTCTACACGACAAGTTAAAGAAAAGTTTCTATTATTCTATTTCTTTTATTCTAATAGGAGAAAGCAACACTCAAAGAGACCAACACAGTTTAGTAGTTAAACTCGGCAATTAACTTGGATACCATAAAAAGATAAATAGTTATAAATAAGGAAAGAAATGTTTTCATTCAAGTAGTTAATGCGTCTACGTTTTTTGTTAGGTTTTGACGTATTGTTAAGCTACTCTGATCAGGTATTCCATAATTTGGGTGTAATGAAATGATTCGAACCCTCGTATGCTAATATAAAAACAGCGGGTGATCCGATACTACTTTTTTGGAGGTACAGTAGTAGGGTATTTGGCAGTAAGTAGTAAAGAACTCATCTATATCTATTTTCTATTTCAAGTGATTCCTCTTTAGCTATACCCCAGCTTTAGGTCTTTTTAATCAGTTGGGACCCGGTAATAAAAAGTAATAAAAAGAATTGTGATCTTGAATCTTTCTTAATATAGAATCTAAAAAATGCTCAATGCTAGACGAACTATATAGTTTTCTACTACTTAGATATCTAGCTTTTATTTCTAAACGAGGAATATAAGATGTTACTTGTATAAAGCCTTCGTAGAGCAATTCAGACCCTTAACTCCTTGTAGACTTCTGGATTCCATTAATATGAGTCCCTATAAGTAAGAGCAAATCCCTGAACAAAAAAAGGTGCCCCTTTCCTTTTTAAAAAACAATTCATATAATGAATAACGGTATAAAGAAAAAGACTTCCCCTACTTTAATGAAGCCTAGCGTAGCTATCATAAGATCCTTAAAATAAGAATCGTAAAAAAGGGGATTTTACTACAAATTATAGTTTCATTCTTGTCTTGTGAACTCATCATACTAATTCTCTTAGTCAAAGAAACAAACCCCCAAAACTTTGGAAACACCCTTTTTTAGAAATAGATCGGAAAGAGCACTCTCCTAGCGAGTCACAGGATTCCTTGATTATTTAGGCAGCATTCCCGTGTCTCTCCACATTTTCTAAAGCTCTGATAACAAGTTTATATCGTAAAACTGCCGGAAATTAAAAAAAAAAGGAAAAATAGGGGTCCTTGAACTCTAGATGTATACACCACAGAAAACAACTAACTATTGCCTTGCTTCTTTCTAAAATTGGAATTGCTGGGATAAAATTGAATAGGAGACTTTCCTGCAATAGAGCTTTAGTTATTTACCGAATTCTTGTTTAGGTATAAATCCTGTCACAATTACAAAAAAGTTTCCACCTGGAATAAGACTTATAAAATAAAACACCTAACTAAATTAGGTGCAGTACTGACTTAAACTTAAAGGAGAGTTCCCTTTACGGGTCAACTCCCGCAAAAGACTCTAACTACCCCGCCGGATAGAGTATACAAGGCCACTCCAGGATTTACTTTAACTTTATAAGACTGGAAATCTTTGAAAGCTAATTTACCTACTAGAGAAAGTCGAGCTGTTTGTTATTAATGGACTAGGGAAGAAAGCTCTTTATTAACTAGGAAACTTAGCTTTTGTTGTTTTAATTGGATACTTGTTAAGATATATTCCCTTTTTTTTGCTTTGTAACTTTCATATTCCTAGCTTTCTTTAGATAGAAAAGACTCTTAAGCTGGGGATTAGGACGAGTCAAAAAAAGCAGTTCGGATAGGAAATCCTTTGTAGCGGATATTCTGTTAGAGACCCTTATTTGTTGCACTAAGTTACTAACGGGATACTTATGAAAGTGAGGATAGAGAGAGACACTAAACTAGAGTTCTAGAAAAAATAGAAAGGTGTGGAATCCTAAAAGAGAAGTTGAGAGGAAGAAACAAAGGAAAAAGGTAGCCAACAAATAATAAAGGATAGAATACAGAGAATCCTTTAACTGTAACAACTGTGTCCTTGAAATTGTACTCTATTAGGTTAGTGTAAGATTAACTGAAAGGAAATTATTCCTAATGTATTTGTTAGCCAAGAAGGTTAATAACTAGCCAGTGGAGTCGTAGTGTTGGGCAGAGAAGGGAAAGACAGTGGAATCTGCATTCGATAGCCATTGACAGTGTAGCTAGCCTGTTAGGAAGGTTACTATCTAAGCAGGAAGTTGTTAGGAAGAATTAATAGATTAACTGAAAGTCCAACTAACATATGTTCCCTAAGTCCAAAGCAATGTATTGATAGTGCGGCTAGAGGAAGCAAGTGGAGTTGAAGGAAGTCCAAAGCTAGCCAATTACATGTGCTAATGGAAAGAAGGCTGTTAAGAGTAGGATAGTGAGTAAGAGTAGGCAAAGGCTCATCTTACTTAACTTTCTAGAAGCAAACAAGGGTGTCTTGGCGTTACAGAGTTTTTGCGGAAGAATAAAAAACCTATACTGTTACTTAATTACTAAAAGACTTTTTAGGTTGACCTAAACTAGATTTTCAAAATCTATAAATTACAAAGGGGTCTTTGAAAACAAGTTATTAGAGGAATTTCTACAAGCAGTAGAGGATTTTTCTTTTGTATTAAATTCAAATTCAAAGAGCAGCGGACCCTTAGATAAGTGTAAGCCGCCCAAGCTACCTATTTAAATTACTTTAAGATTCGGAGCATCCTAGGCCTTGAGTACTAACGCTACTTTCTTAAGTTGGGGGTGTGGCACTTTGTCATTGGTGAGGGTTGCTACTCTTCTCTTTTTCTTATAAAAGAAGGACTTTTTCTTTATTATGTCTGGGATCGCCCCCTTTTCGCTAAAGGTACTCGTCAACTTAAGGTTAGCAAATCTATGGAATACCCATTAAATGAGTTCAGTATATGAAAAATCCTTGTCTTTGTTATGATTCTATAATATTGTTAATTCTTTCTAAATCTTTTATAGGGGTCTAGGGCTGTTTTTCTTGTTTCAAAGGATAAGGGCGGGTTTTTTAAGAGTTTACTAGAAGCTCCTTGGCGGACCTCCATATATTTTGCACTCTTTCTTCTTAACCGGATACTTAGAGTCCCCTTTACTTTAATATCTTTCTAGATGAGAATACCAAGAGTTGCCGAAATCAATTAAATATATACATATATAAAGTCTAAAGTAACCCTTATACCTAAGTCTAAGTAACCATAGCTTAGGGCACCCCTAAGTTTCGCTTTATCTTTTTTAGCTAGGGTCCAGATAGAGAATTAAGTAGTTCTAACCCGAAGTATAAGGCTAGGATTCCTTTACTTTTTAGGTTAATTGGAACTATTGAGATAAGAATCAAATACAAAGTTTTCCAAGTCAAATGTAATCCTGCTTATAAAGGGTATACTACAAGAAAAATTTTTAATTTAAGTTTCGAACTTACTCCTTATAAGTCTCCCTGCTGAAAGTGAATAGTAGAACCCAAAAAGCACATATAAGCTATAATTTCTAAAGCTCTGCCCTCTTACAACACTTTTTTCTTAACCCACGAGTAAGATAAAGGAACTCCATCTGTGAATTAGACCTTTTTGTTGCACTGCTTGCTAAAGGAGTGAGTCCTATGAGTTTTATATTGACCTTTTCCTATTAGGTATAACAGAATCTTTTTAGTGCACTTGATAGTTAGACAATCAATTAACTATTTCATAAGATTCCTAGATTCTAGGCAATTTGCTTAATAAAACAGTAATTCAAAACTTGTAGTGACCCTATAAATTAATAAGGCTCCTGTTAAGTAAGATACTCCTTGTTATATAGGTTTTATGGGTACACTTAATTCCTTGGGTATTTTACGGGTTTTTTAAGCTAATATATATTATAATTTTATCCTTTCTCCTTTTAGTTTTAGGATATTCCGGCGCCTAGATCTACCAATTACTAGAATTCCTCAGCTGCAAAGCTGTCTTACAACAAAGCTAATGAATTATATAGGAGTTCCTAAACAATCCTATAAGGTAAGGACATCCCTCAACAGCTAGAGCTATCCCTTGCAAGAGCAACAATTAAGTTCCATGTCAGTGTCGGTGTAGTAACAATCATTCCTAAACCTATCTCACTCAAATAGGACTATACTCTCATAATAAAGAACAATTACCGGAATCCAAAGGAAACTACTTTAACTTCTAAAGCAAAATGAATCCAAGGTTTTAAGAATTCCTAAAAGTAAAAAGGACTCGGCTTGCCTTCAATCTGAAAGAGCTGTCAGAAGGAGCAGACTATGATCTGAAAAAAAAGACAATGCTTTCACTTGGGCCTAGTTCACCTTCGACAAGACAGAGCTTACATAGGTCAGAACAAAAGAAAGGTTATTAGTTCGGCTAACAAGAAAATTCTATAAGTTAGACACCTTTTACCGGCAAAGATTAAGAGTACTTTCTCTGCTGCAGCACTTGGTTTCGACATTGCAGTTGATAGCTAGCTTGCATTAAAGTTAATGAGTTTAAGATATTTAGTTAATTGGAAAGGTCTAAGCTACACTTACCTCTCCAATCTCTTACAATCTCTAGCCAAGGTACATCTCCTCTAGTGTTTCTGAGTGGTACTAAACCAGCAGTAGGAAGAATCAGTCTCAACCGGGTCCTAACTCAGAGACCGCTTTCCTCTTACTTCGTTCAATCAAGATAAACTTGCCTTGTGTTTGTTTCCCATTCTTAGTCAAGTAAGCTCAAACCTTTCACTGATTCTCCACTAACCACAAAGATATGGTACTCAGACGGATCTTGTTCTCTCTATTCCTCTTTCTTACCAATTTTTGATTGGTTCTGAACCTGGGTATTTAATTAAGGGTTAGCCTAACTAGAAGGGCAGTATTAACGAGTCGTATACTGCTGAATATCTTAATTCTTAGTCTTTTTGTTCTTCAGGGTCAGGTATTTAACTCAACAATTTTCATTAAGTACTAGTATATATCACACAATCATTCGACTTAGTTTACAGTTCCTTTAGAACCGAGAATTAGAATCGCTGATATTATATAGAATTGTGTCTCTTTTAGTGTACTCTTTGTCCTAGCTTCCCTGTCTTATTGTTATGGTTGCCTGTATTATGTGTATTATGTGTCTTTCCTGTCATAGCTTATAGAAAGAGAGTCAACAAGAGTGTCTTAGTATTGTATTCTATTATTGTAATATTGTAATAAGTATATACCAGTATTCTTAAGAGTAACAAACAGGTAATGCAATTGAAGAAGAGTACAAGTCTAGCTCATAAGATAGTTATTAAGTTTTGGGTCTCTTGCTTTCGAATTCGATCGGCATCTTTTTCGAGTAATCAGGTCTTTTATTATGGGTATCTTTTTCTATTTGTGTTACTCTCTTTTCAGGGTCTCTTTTTCATGGGTGGGTAATTGATGGGGATTGGACTTCTTTTCTGAGTAGGGTAATTTCAAACAAAGAGCGGAAGAGAATTGAACAGGGACACCAGGCAGGAGTAGACTGAATCCCGTATCAAATGGGTGGCAAGATCTATGCCAAGAAGGGTCAAGAGCTTTCCGCTGGTTTGAATGCAGGAACGCCTTAGAATGAATAGGCTGAGTTCTTTCTTTCTTTCTAATCTCATTCACAGGAGTTCTCAATTCCACAAGTCAATCAGAGTGGGAGTTGAAGTAGAATGAGAGGCCTTTTTGTTTCCTAATGTTCTAGGGAATTCCTTTTCTGGGGCAAAAAGAGGAATGAAAGTGGGAGCCCTCAATTTCTTAGTTGAGAAGTCTCCAAGTAGCAGAGGCAAGATAGGTACACGTTCTATGTTAGAAGGGTCAGTTTGCCCACACCAGCATTTGGCTTTTTCTAAGGATTGGGGAATGAGAAGTTTGGAATGAGTAAAGGAGTCTTGAATTAACAGAGGTCATTAGTTCCAACAAGCAAGCCTCGGTCTCTTAGATTCTATTCTTTCGGGTAAGTCAATCTTACATCTTACCCAATTAGCTCAAAATCTTTCAGCTCGGTCTCTAATCTTATTTGCATTTTCATAGGTGGGCATTAGCTGGTTCTTCTTAGTTTCTTAGTAGTGTGCTCTTTTTCTTATTCTTTCTATTGAATCTTGAGTCTGAGTTCTTTGTCTTATGTTCTCTTTTCTTTAGTTAGTTTATAAAAGTCAGAGAGGCTGGCTAGACCAAATCGTTTGAGCTTACTTTAGAATGGGATCTCAAAGCAAGGATTGTCAACTTCTTGTACGTGAGTTCAACGCAAGGACCCTATCTTGGACTTGTTCCTCTTAGCGTCATTTCTCTTTCAATTTCAATACTAAGACTGAGGCAATGGTTTGCATTGATGATAGATCTATTTCCATATTCTGTCTTCTCGACTAAGACCCAAAGAGTCTCTGATTTTACTATTAATTAGAACCAACTCCGCAAATTAGTAAAACATAGAAGAAACTAATAGGAAACTCCTTGTAGCTGATATTATGTTAGAGATTCATTGTTGCACTAAGCTACTATAAGAAAGGACTCGAAGCTAGAAGTTTTTGAGTTTGTTTTCTTCTTTTCCATACCCTTTAACTGGCTAGATCAATAGGTATAATTCAAACCGAAATAGCGAATAATCTAAGATCGCAGGAAAGCTCGGGATAATTGTAGGAATTTGTAGGTACTCTCTCCCTCTTTCCAAAGTTCGATGATTGGCTAGATCACGTCTCTTTTTAGAATTTGAGAGGAGCAAAAAGCAATGCTAGGAGTTGAGTTGTCTCTTTCATTTTCCGATTCACCCTTGACTTTACTGCTGTGACTTTTCTTTTATAAAGCACTACCCAAAGATCGGCTACTTCTTTGAGCTAAAGCGCTTAGTAAAGAAAATCTACCACCTATCAACAAATAAGATCCCACTTACATCTATTTGTGTACAAAATTGAAGGCAAGCTTTAGATTGAACTTCTCGTTTGCTTAGTTATTAAAGAAAGGCAAACTTGTTTGCTTTGCACTCTGCAGCTTTGGAACTTGAACCTGTGGCATGTACGAACAAGGAAGACCTGTATTACCTTCAACAAAATACGTGTCTCGTAAGAAAGAGCAGGCAAGGGCATGATAGAAAAACTTTCTTAAGTGAATTGTCAATTTGTGGGGCCGCGAATCAGGAGTTATCAATTAACAATTTAAGAGTCTTTGTATCTAAGTAATTTCCAATCTAAAGCCACCCTCTTCACTTTCTTCGGAGCTCTCACTTTCCTCTTATTTGTACTGCTTGTTTTCACTCTGGAAATTTCTAAGACTTATTAGCCAATATTTAGTACTAAACTCTCCTACAAAACCTTGTACAAATTCCTTTAACATAGTTACCAACAAATACTTGAGTTCCAGTCCCAGAGTGTACAATAAGACATAAGTTCTATTCCCATTAGTGGAACTTGACTTCTTTCTTAAAGGTTAGGGACTCTCTAAATAAGAACTTCCCTGGAAAATCCCTTGCTTGTAAAACCCAGACTCAGTTCTATTTGCGCTCTTTAATTCTTAGACCCTCCCTACTGACACATACCCATTTCTTATAGTTAGTATACTTCTCTACTTAGGGAATCCCAGTCTAGTTAAGAAAATCTCTAATAAAAATACCGGGCTCAGAGTAAATAATCACTTCTTACCTATTCCCTGTTTACCTATTACCCTCCTAAATAACAGAATACGGAAAAGGGTATCCCATCTGCTTGACTTAATCAATTAGGTTTCCATAAGTTGGAGGTGTTCCTTGTAGCAAGGATTTGAAAATTACCTGTTTAGTAGAACAAAACTGCTGAGACTAAAGCGCTTATGAGAAACCCTCTTATTTAAGGTCTCCCCTTCATTGGGAAGATACTCTGGTAAAATTGAATTGCAGATAAAGCCTCCAACTTACTAACAACACGCGAAAACGAACAACATGTACATGGTTCAAGACCTATTGACATAGGAGGGAAAGACTCCAACTTGACTGAAAAAATTACAATTCCTGAATTACAAGTCTGACTCTTTATGTCTGTGTTCTTGTTCCCCACCGGAGCGAGGGAGGTAGGAAGTATACAGGATAATATCTACATACGTTATTGCCACCATCTTCTTTTTCATATTCCTAACTTTCTTAATACCTAGAAAAGAAAGGCGTCGAGAGAAAAAGAAATGTAGGATGAATGCTTTGGAGTGCCTTAGTTATCGAATTTTATGTACGTTGCGACTATTTCATTACTAAAGAAAGATATCCATATGCTTTAAGACCAGAGGTACATATTTATATAGTTCGTAGGTACTACTCCGTTGGAATATCTCAAAACAAGGGTTCCCTTAAACTAAAATTAGATGCAGTCAATTCTTTGTACGCCAGTTCGACTAAGTAACTGTATCGGTAGTACATTCTATTAAAAAAATTCAGAATGAGATATAATCTAATACTAAAGAATTCTAATCAAGAAAAGTTATTGTGCTCAAGTTGTCCGGGATCGATTCGGTTTTCTTGCTCGTTACTAATAGAACTATAAAGCTTGAGTCAGATTTTCTTTTGTAGGGGCATTCCCTAACCCTAAAAGCAAGAGTAAGCGCTCCCGTATTTAGGCCATTCGCCGAGTTAAAAACTTAAGAATTATAAGAAAAATCCTGTACACAGGGTTGGAGTTTAGCAATTAGTTAAATAAGGATAAGGTCTCTTCAATAGCTTTACACGTTCTGTGAGAAAAAGAAGTATCTGGTTTAGTCGTTTCAATTTTCTGGATTAATAGAACCTAGCTTTTGTAACTTTCGAGTAAGCGAATTCTGTAATGACTAACAGAGTCTTGGTTGTGCATAAGTGTATAGATAAAACTTCTAATGTAATGCTGGTGCTTTTCAGATCACTCCCTCTTTAACTATACATTATAGTAGATCAAGACATATACAAGCTTAGGAACTTACAAAGGATCCCTCGGTATTTAGTAATGAATAAACTTATATACCTTATCGAGGGCGACTGCCATCGGACGAGTGACTGTTTAGTGAGGTATGCTACTAGATAAGAATAGGAAAAATCTACCCTATTTTTATTCAATAAACCCGAATTCTATTATAATCGTAATAAGACTCTTTTATTTTATATAGATCTCTCCCGACTCCTCTTACTATAGAAGAAGCCTAATAAAGCCTTGACTCGCTTTTCATTTGATAAAAGTTTAATCAAATAAGAATATCCAGATTACTAGAAAACGTTTGCAAATCCCACCTATTAGTTATAGCACTAAAAGCAAAAAGGGCCCTATATTAGTAAAAGTTTAAACCTTGTAAATATCTTGAATTGTGTTTCTATAGTAACTTCTATTTTATGCTTGACTGAGAAAAGAGCAAATAGCTAGGAGTTCGGGGGTCACGGGCTTAATATTCAAAATTGTGTCACCATACTTTTGTAATTAAGTCCTCGGCAAAAAGACAAGGTTAGCCCGTTTTAGGTGCAAGCGCCTTCATATTATACCTCACTGTTTTGAAGTAAAGAATATCTGACAGTCTTGCTATTTTTAACAGTTAACCTTACCATAACTATTAGGACAGTCGGTCAATCTTTGTACCAGGATACAGAGGGGGAGCTTGCATAGCTGCTTGTGCAAGTTGTATTATTCCTTAAAGGGCATATAAATAGGATAGGATATATTAGTATACTAGGTTAAAGTCTTAGTTAGTCAGATAAAACAAGGTTCTAGAAAATCCAATTTTTGAGGGCTACCAGGTTTTTCACTGTCTTTCAATATCTGATAATTAAGGGTTACTTTATATGTCTGTGTCAGTAGTATAGAGCAACTTATAAGTGTTGAGCTTTGCATATACATTGTCATTTCGTGAAATTTCTCCTAACTTATTAGGGAGGGGGACTAAGAACCTATAAAACAAGGCTTTCTAAGTTGCTTGCCTTTCTACTGAAGATATGAGGGGGACCGGGGTTGGTTTTGAAATCAAAGAGTATCCTTTTACGTATATTCTACCGGGGCGGAGGCCCATACTAACCTAAATTTTCTTAAGTACAGGGCTAAAAATACTGGATAAAAAGAATCCCAAGAAATTCAGTAAATTGGACCTAAAGTAGGAAGGGTTACTAGGCCCTGCCCCTGTTCTGAACCCTTAAAAAGAGAGTACTCTAGAAATCTCTTTAACGAAGCCTTTTTTGTAACATTTTTTATAAAGTCAAGTAATCTAGCAAGTCATCAATATTTTTTAGTTTACGCTGTAGCGTACCTAATTTGTTAAAAGGATAAGGAATTTTTTAGTATACCGGGGTCCCATAAAGAATTCTCCTTAAATAAAAAATAAGACTGCAAGTGCACGGAAGCCTTGTATTTTCTCATATAAATAAGGAATACAACCACCCTAAATTAGATCTCTAAAGTTATTTGCATACCTGAATTATAACTGAGTCTTACTATTCCCTTTACCATAAAAAGAATTCTAGTAGTTATTTAGAGAATCCCTTTTCTGTAGATGGATATTACTGGATTTATAAAAGTTACAAGATTCGCTTCTAGATTACTTTGAGATTTAGTTTTCAAGACTGACTACTAATACCCCTCATGGGCTAAAGAAGCTAATATACCGAAATACCCCGCAATTCATTACCCTAATGTCAGTCCACTTTACCTAAATTTAGAAAGGATTTTTTGGACTAAGTTACAGGAGATAGAGGCAAGGACTCTTAATACAATAGAACAAACCCTTACTAGATTTTATAATACTATTAGTAGAACACCCGTATATGTAAACAAATGCCATTAGTTCCAGTCCGGTGCTAGTACAACGCAAACCTTTTATCAATTATCACGAACCCTGCAACCCTGTATAATATTAAAACTCTCTAACTATTTTGAGTTGAACTACAATCCCAGTTTTCCTAGTAATTTGCATTTCTTTCTTACACTCGGTATTAAGTCTTTTAGTTTTAGTCCCTGTTAGAGCTAAACTTAAAACTATAGAATCAATAAAGACTTTTAGATTTCAATATAGATTGTGGAGTAGGGTAGAAGGTAAACTTGGGGTAAATCATAAACATAAAAAAGATAGTCAACGCCCCATGTTATGTTTATCAACTACGATTACTGCTCATAGTTTTCCTTTGGACTCTGATTTCTTTCTAACATGTCAAATTTTTTTACCATTAGCTATTGCATCTAATGCAGACATAGTCCACAGAATACTGCCCGTCATAAAGTAGCAAAAGACCTTACCCGGGATAAGGGGGAACTCAGAGAAATCGTTGTATACAGTAGTCCCAAAAATGAATAAGAATTTCCCTCAGTAGTAGGACTCTTGTATAAAGTAGGATCCAAAATGAACCAGTTTCATATACGTAATTCCACTTTCCTCGCAGGGATACAACTACAAAGCTTGCGCAGTCTCTTAAAATAGATAGAATATAGCGCATATAATATTATATTAATCTAAACAAAAGTGAGGGTCAGGTTACTCTTGGGTATACGATAGAGAATTTCAAGGATTTCGCCTTTATTAAGAAGCCCTTGACTAACCTCTTGTTAGTATTAGTACATAGCAAGCTTACCTCCTTAACGATAAGAGCATAGAGCAAGAGGAGGAATTCTTTTCTTTAAAGAGTTACTTCTTTTTGTCAGTGCTTTCCCGTATCTGTACTAAGGAAAGTCAAATCCTTACTTAGGAAATCCCGGTAGTCTTTCTAGCCTGTAAGGTAGCCATTAAACCTAGATAGTAAGAGTAAGAGAATTCCTGAACAAGACAAGGGGTTTAGCAAATAAGGTAATAAAAGATAATATAGGAAAACGTTTTCCAAGTCAAATGTAGAAACACCTTAAAGGGCCTCCTAGATTTGTATATGTATTGCAGAATGCAGTGCGTACAATGTAAACAAATAAACGATATCTACTTCCATTATTCTGAAGCAGAGTTTTAAGGGCCCTTGTTAGGATACTCACTAAAAACTTACTCACTTTAGCATTACATACAAAAGTAAAGAATTCCTTGGTATCGAGTTCTTTTATTATTAAGGAACCCCAGCTAGAAATAGAGATTAAATTAAAAGGGGCCTTAATCCCACAAGTTTAGTCAATCTACACAAGTTAGGGAGCTCTGGGAAGGTTTCTAGGTATTCGTTTTGTATGCAATAATAAATAATAAAGAGGATTTCCTAATTCGTACCCCTCCCTGCCTAAAATATTATTCTCTTCCCTTTGAAAGTTTTAATAAATAGGACAAAAACTATTTCTAATCTTAACTGTTTATGTGGAAACTTTTATTTATAGCTCTTTAGTTTCGCCGGATGTGAGTAAAAACAAAGTAGAACACAAAAAATATGAGATCCTCCTTTGGCTGTTAACCAATTAGTCAATTGTTCAAGTAGTCATATGGTTTCGAAAGCGCGCGCATACCCATATAGAGGGGCTCTATAATAATTATATATGCATTTTCGGCTCTTCCAATTTAGTATCTCTTGGTCATCTTTTTTTAACTAGCAAATACTAATAAGTTTTAACAGCTTTGATTATAGAATCCCGAGTGACAAGACAGGGATCCCCTTTTGTTGTAAAAGCCCCTGCCATGAATTTCCTGTCAAATAGAATTTACACGTAAGATACTTAGTTATCTTATAAGTGATAAACTCGGGATTCCTTTTCGTTTTTAGTGGGATATAGATTGTTACAGGTATGCCTTGTACTCCTCTGAAATTACGAAGGGCGTGAGCCGTTATACTTGAGGTTATTATAAAGACTCCTAACTGAGGGCGGTAAAAGCTAAAAATTTCATAGTAGTTTAGGGATATCTATACAAATAAAATTTGTGACTTTGGACTTTAATTTAGCGATTAGAAAACTACTAAATATGCACCAGATAGAGATAGATTTCAAGGTTATTCTCTGAAACTGCTTATATCGAATTAAACCAAGACACTATACATAGTCACGTACCAAACGATAGGTCAAACTTTATATGTACCTAATTAAAGGCTGGACGATAAACATATTTTCGCGGAAACACGGCTCTTAATAAGAAGGAGTAAGGGAGTTCCGTCTCAAATGATGCTAGGCAAGTAGGTTGGGCATTAATTCATTTCTTAGTATCAAGATAAGCTTTAGTTTCACGGAATTTAAGTATTAAGTAAGGAACCGCTGACTTAAACTTGTAAGCCCCCTTTGCTGTTAACATGTATATAATTCTGCTCTGCTATTAAACGAGGGAAACTCGAGGGAAGGGTCTTGGTAGTCGATGTCAAATTCCGGACGGTTAGAAGTCTTGTTTTTATAAGTATAAGTCAGAGAAATTTAGACTTTTTTGGAGTTTAGCTCTAGGTTTTTACTGCTTAGCTTTAGGGATTAAGTAATAGGAACTCTTGACTTTAATAAGCGTCTCTATAGAAAGTAATTGCATGAAACAAGTTAAAAAGCAAAAAAAAGGAGCATCTCAGAAATTTATGTATATAGAATGAAGGCAGTTTAAGGCGTTTTTTCGCAAACTTATAAAGTACCTCGTAGTTATTGTTTGTTGTTCTACTAGACGAGAAGCTGACAGAGCATAGGTTTTTGTTTAGTGTTTGCGTAGTTGCTAATTAATATCTAAGTTAGATCAAAACAAAAGGTATTCTCTAACAAGTAATAGATAACCCCCAACAATTCTTTTTAAAAAGTTTAGTGCAAAAAGGAAAGGAGATGCATGCCCTTGGAAATATGCTTATCCTTAATAAGGGATCCTCCTGTCTTGCCTAAGATAGGGGCTTCAATATTCCAAATAAATTACTTAAACAAGGAAATTCTTTACTCTCATTTTTGTTGTTTATGGCTTCTAGCCTATTCAACACCAGTTGTATAGAAATGAAACTTACTAGGTCTTCCTCTGAAAAGACTTGTGACACCCTCCCTCTGGTCTAGATTAAAAGCATATAAATACCCATTAATAAAGTATTACGCTTAAAAGAAATATATAAGATAAGAGCCTTTTGACTTTTATAAAAGGTGAATACTTTCCTATTCCGAAACTACAAAGGCAACCTTTTATCGAAAAGAAGCGTGTAAGCGCTAAAAAAAATCTTCATATTTCATTAACCCAAATTTTCAGTAAATAGCAAAGGACAAAAGGAGGCCCATTTAGCGGATAATCTCCGTTTTAACAAGTTTTGAAGGCAGAATACGAGTCAAAAGAGAGACTAATGCAGTAAGTTCGACGTAGTAGAATCTTACCAAGCAAACTTACTCCGGTTTATGATAAGAGAGAGAGACACTCTTGTAGAATAAGTGATATGGGAGCTTTCTCTGTATGCTCGATATATCCGAGAAAGAGAAATTCAGGATGATGAAAGGAGCCCAACTTTACCAACTTTATCAGAGCCTAGAAGCTCGTTAATAAGTAAGAAAATCCTGGTTTTTGTAAGCCAGTAAATTGAGTATCTGAATCCGTGCTATTGATTTCTTTATTATTAGAGCAAGATCCTAATATAGCTTGAGGACCCAAAGTTTCCTTTATAAAAAAGTTATTAATAATGCCGTAACCCTCCCAATCCGAGAAGTAAGAATTATGAGAAAAACCAGAATCTCTTAATTATTAATTTTAAAGTATACTCCACGGAAGTAGAAAAAGAAGGTTCCTAACTTAATGGCTACTAACGAGAATCTCAATACATACAGTAGCAATCTAAGAATTGTTTATATATACCTTGTATTGTAAAAAGCATATATGATAGCTTATAAAAGCATTTATAGCTTACGAAAAAGGTCATGCAAAGGATTCCTTCTCTAATTATATATGGAATTAAAAGTAATAGCATAAATTATAGACAAAAGTCACAAACTCCAAGAGCCCTCCTAAGCTATATCTTAAAAAAGGACCCTACTTACTATATAGTAATTCAAGGTCTGTAAAGTTACACAGGGTACGTAAATTACTATGGTTTATTTTACACTTTATTACTTTAAAGCAGGAATCTCAGTCAAATGTAATAGAATCCGGTATCTGTCTTTACCATTAATGTCAGCTTACTCCAAATGAATACAAATCTCCTTTGCCTTCCTATCCGGAATCAAGCTCTGAATATTCTTTAAGGAAAGCTCTTCGCACTAGCTATAGTCCCATCCTGAGCCGATTGAACAAATGTAAGCAAAAGAAAAGAGAGGATTGATAGTCGGTTCCTAAGAAAGATAGACTCAGTTTCTGTTATCCACTAATATCGGAGCTCTCTAGCACAAGATTCCCAAGTCATTTAATTGAGGGAGTGGTGGATTCATTCATGTGTGTTCCTTAGACTTAAGTTAATGGTTTCCCAAATCTTTCTATTCCGTTAGTTTACTATACCTTCAAGGAAATGGATAGAATCAGGTTTAAGATTCATAATAAAGGAACTTTCCTAAAACTGGAATACAAAATATCTAAGACTTCCTGCTGATAGAAGCTCTCTAGCATCAAGATAAAATGGAATTACTCCTTCTTTAATAAACTAATAAACTCCAGTTTGCTGTAGAATAGGTATTTTAGTAAGTACCTACGTTAAACAAATAGTCTGTCTCTGTCATTTGTATTCGCACGAGGCTGTCTATCCTTAGCAAGTGTAGCGAATTGGTTTTCCAGTTTGGGTGCTTAGTAGATTAGGAAAGAGACGCATAATTCTTAAAGGACGTTTAGGAATCAATAATTCCTGGTTTTGGGAGTCCGTTCCTTATATTGTTTTGGCAGCAAGGCTTTTATCTTAATGTGATGCTAGAAAGTTTTATTCCAAGTGTATAGCTAGTAGTATTAGTTCTATTGGGATAAGCCTGTGCGTGCTGTGCAGCTAAAAGCATATCCTGTTCCTAGAAAGTCTCGCAGAGATGTTACTATTCCCTTTAGTATTTATTCCTGATTTTATCTTGTTTCTTCCTAATACATTCATAGATAGCTTGTATTGGTTGTAGTTCTCTGTGTATTAGTCTAGTTTTACCTCTCAGTTCTTATCTTTAAAGTTATCGGAACTGCTTCTACTTTAGCCCTTCATTTCTTAGTCTTATGCTTGCCTTGTTTCATAATCTTAATACCTTTCCAAATAAACTATATCTGTTATACCCGTTTTCTTAACCTTATGGTATGGATACTCTGCAGCTTAGTCTTAAGATGCTTCTAAATCATACCTAAACTCTTACTCCGACCAATTCTCCCAGTCTTATACCCCTTACTTCTAAAGAGCTATACCTACGCTCTTGGCAGCCTTCTGAATCTTCACAGCTATACCCATATTATCTTAGCAGGAGTTTTAAGAGCTTTGTTGTTAGGAGACTATCTACCCGTATTCCAGGGACTTAATATCGCTAATGTAGTCCTACTTTAAGCATAGTAAGGAATTCTATTACTTATTAAATTAGATATGTATTATTCTTATAGTTTATAGTAGTATGTATAGTTCTAGATTGTATAGGAGTTGTCTTAGTCTAAGGTGTATTACCTCTGGTTCTCTGCTTTTATCAGTAAAGCGGAAACAAACCATGTAAGAATAGGAGGTATTCGCTTCCTATCTTTTTGGGTAAGTGTCAAAAAGAGTAGGACTTTCACAGCTATAGAATCCAATCGCTTACCTTTCGTTGCACTTATTTAGTAAGGTTTCTCTATTTAAGTTTTAAGTGAATTTCTCTTGTCTGAAAAGGGGCTCCGTTCTTAACTGACTAGGTAGGGACTTGCCCTTATATTATGGTGAGGATTCTTTTATGGGAGTTCCGTGATGAAACTCGCTTAGATAGAAAGTAATCTATCCTTACCTTAGTATTTGAAATTCCCCGGTATTCTTTTTTAAATATGAAGATAAAGTAATTTTAATTTAGTGTCAGATCCTCATTGACTTATCGACTCAAATACATTCTGTAAACATGCGAAAATAAACGAGCAAAAGCTGGGGTCCTTTCCTTGTTGTAATGTAGTCTCTTTCTATGTATTCTAGCAATATTTGTCTATCTCCGTAATTAGTCTCTCCTAGTATTTCGGGCAGAAGCTCCTCTTCGAAAAAAAAAGAGTAGATTAAGTTTTTATTGCTGGTATATTTTGTCTCCGTTTTAGAATAGGAAATTCAATAAGTATTAGTCCATTTATGAATTTGTGTATGTAAACAATGCTTTTTAATAATTATTTGAAAATTCGGCGGCGGGCGCTATGCAATTCTAAATAAAAAAGTACATAATTACTGAACTAGAGTAGTGTTTTAGCTCTTTAATTCTATTCAAATTTTTCTACTGCAAATAGAATTATAAACAATCCAGAAGGTTGACAAGGCCCCGGAGAGGTTAGGAATATTTTTCGTATAGCAGAGAGCAGTTTAGAATACTTTTGTTAATTCAACCCGACTAAGCTTAACTTGAAATGAAGAATATGATTTGTGAGGGGCAGTTGATCCAGAGTTAGTAATTTAATAATTTAAAGTCTCTATACTACTTATACTACTTAGACCCGGTCCTACGGAAATACCCAGTCGCAAGCTAAAGCTACAGAGTTCTTAATAAATTTGTATTAAATGGGATTCCCTTGGGGCTGAAAGTCTTAGACAAGAAAAAGATAAGCTTAGAATACATCTCATAGCGGACTTCAACTTAGTATACAGCTGCCTTATACTGCACATGTCTTAATAGGGACATCCACTTACAGGGTTTTAGGAAAACTCATCCCTTGTTATGATGAAGGGCTTATCATGATTTAGCTTTTAGTTAAGGTAGACTGTAGCATTCGATTCGTAATAAAAAAAAGAGTGGAATAGAAAGGAGCTTCTCAATTATGACTTTATCATAGGTAATGAATGGGTTTGGTTGACCAACTGAAATTTAGGGCCCATTTTAGATTAACTTTGGAGTTATCAGAACCAAAAGTATTCAAGGTTATATATTAAAGAATATCCTTAACTGCCATGGGGTTTTCAGTAGACTAGGAACCCCCCAAAAAATAGAGAGTCATACAATGGTTTAAAGGTTGGCATTGTCTAGTCCCACCAACAGTTATCTTTTATCTTTTATGTATATGGTACTTGCTAAGCTTATAATTAGTAGAGTTCCCCTATAACTACCTGAAATCGGAAACAGAAAAGCAATCGACCGTCGCATTCCCTTTTCTAGCCTTATATTGGGAATTAAGGAACGTGAAAGCCTCTTGACCTGTTATAGAATAGAATTATATATAGAATTCTAATTTACTAGCTAAGAAAGAGAAGAAAAAGGCTCTCCTTTATTTAGTTCTAGCCTAACAAAGAAATATGAAATTGAGGAATCTGCTTGAAAAAGACAACCACCCGACTTCTTTTGTTTGATTATCGTGTCTCTCTCAAAAAAGAACTTAAATTGGGTATTTAGGCTCCCTTGAATCTGCAACTAATGTCTTGAGTGAAACTGGATTTTCCGGTATTTCCTTGTAAAGTAACAAAATGATCAATTGTCCCTACAAGAGTCTCTAGGACTGGACTACAAAAGCTAAAGGGCCTTTATACTACTAGATTCTATTCATTTTCTATAACATTATAGAGGTAGATTTTTAACCGGGGGCAAGGCAAGTCCTAAGAAAGAGTTAAAGTACTGCAATTTCTAGATACCAGAATATAGGGTACTGAAGGACTAAACTAATAATGATATATGAATTTCTTGTAAATAAAATTTCTTTTCATTCAAAAAAATATAACAAATCAGGGAGTATACTAAATTAAGGAGGCCAAACTGATAATTAAGCGAGTTAAAAATACCTAGTAAAATATCTTATCTTATATTCAGAATATCCTAATGGAAATAAAGGTAAGAGAAGGAACGTATATGGACCACAAGTTCAACATAGCAGAATCGTTACATGTAAAGTAAATAGGGGGTTACTTACCGGGTTTTCTAGCTTGAAAATAAACACGAGTTTACTGCTTAATTTGAACTACAAATATATAAGCAACCAAATTGAGTACTAATTATAGGACACCCGGGTTTGTCATTATTGAGAAGTGTTTTATAATCTTTCTATGGACCTGGGCTTCTAGAATATCTTTTCCCTTTTCCCCTGATCCCTATACGTAAGCTAGCCCAAAATTCCTCGTTGTTGTGTTGACAAAGTTTTCGGAATTCTGCTGTTGGAACGAGTATTCTTATGTAAAGTGCAACTCTCGATGGATGCCGATCCCCCTTGATACGATTAAAGCGGTTTAGAAGAAATTCTTTGGGTAGTGTAACCTAAGGTCTCTTTAGCAAGGGTTAGTGAGAACCCCAAAAAAAGACTCCTTTTTATTTCCCTTAAACTTCAGATTAACTATCAAACAGGCCGAGGAATTGCACCCCCTCAATGGTATGATAAACGATCTTCTATTTTACATTTTACAGGTGTAAATGTCTATAATATTCGTATATTCTAAGAAAGTCCCGATTCTCTTAGCTAATGCGTTTTTCATACCTTGTTGAATCTTGTAACTAATACTCTACAGTTAATGAAATTGTATTTAAGCTCGTTCTACTGCGCGGTTTTGTTTATTATAATACACTATAATAACTTATAGAATCTGCTACTAAGTATTTAAGTTTTAGATTTAGGGAAGCTCTAAAATAGGTAAAGATTTCCATCTCATTGCATGTTAAAAAGTAAAGATACCCCGTCATTACATAGCTTGTTTCCTATAATTACATAAATATCGAGTCAAGAGCAAAGAATTGCCAAAGCACATATAACTCTTAATTACAAGGGCTTCTTGTTGATATACAAAAATGAAGTTTTATCTGTATTTTCATACTAAAATTGTATTTTTACTCAGATATGCTAAGATATGGAAAATTTTTTGACTCGAGCAGTAAGAGTGCTCTAGTTTTGTTTTCTAAGTCTTGGAATCCCACACTGGATAATATAGGAATCTTTTGTTTTTTATTTACTTTTTTTTAATACTTATGTCAGTCTAATAAGGTTTCTTCTAGCTTTGTATGCCCCACCTTTTTTCGTCAGTTCAGAATTATACATAGTTATGGTTGGAGATATTACACGAATTCTCCTTTACTCCTATATTAGCTATACCAGCCTGTAATGACTTAGTTTGGGTATTACTCTTCAGAATTGGAATCTCTTTTCACATAGCAACCTAATAAGTTAAATAATTGGGAGTTAGACTGCATTTATATATGTCCAATTTTGTGGTAGATGCTGGGCTCTATAAATATTAATATATAAGTCACCTAAGTCAAGGGCTCTTGGCATGTAGATTCCTATGCAATCCTGAAAAGAAGTAAAGATAAAAGCTAGCTCCTAGATATCTACTTCATTAGAATCTAGTATACCTTAGTGAGTTTTGTACTAAATTCCTTGTAAGTATAATCAATAATTAAATTTTGTGAAGTGTTCAAAGAGGACTATTGCTAAAAGTATCTCAAGACAGTTACTCTAAAAATACAGTAAATTAGGAAGCGAAATGAGTATGTTAGGAGATTTATTAGCTTACCCCCATTTAACTTAACTAAGTTACATTCGGCAAATCTCAATTTTAGGATAAAGAAAATCTTTAGGGGAGTTAGCACTAAGACTTTATAAGCGCTAAGGTATCTATAAACAGGAGGACTTATAATCTTCCATAGGCTTTCACATTCAAGTATTCCCCTAGGAGTTAGTTGCTCTAGAATTAGAGGGAATTCCATAAAAAAGAGTCCTATTATTCAAATTTATTAGATCTATAAAAAGTGAAATTCCTTTTTTGTAACAGGAAGTTCTTATCTTATAGGATCTAGTTTATTAAACTCTTTAGAGAATCTACATATAAGACTCAGGGTTTTGCAATTTTTTGAAAAGTAACAGGTTAAAGACCAAATATACAGGAACCTACCCGACCCCGTGACGTGCGATATGAGAAAGCTTAGCTAGTAACTTCAAAAGTTTGGACTCTAAAATGATTTGAAAAGAAAGTTAGTGGCTTAGTTTGAGCAATATTAAGGTAGATATACAAGCTAATGGGAAACTCTTATTTATACTATGGTTAAAAGAAGTTTTCTCTGTGAGTTCTTTTTTTGTGATTTTATCTCATCAAGCAAATAATTATTTACTGCGTAGCTTATAGTAAAAAGGGGTTACTACAAACTTTCAATCCCAGGCCTCCTTAAAGGGAGCTGTGTTTCTGTAAAGAAAGTCTTAATCTTGGGAAGATTTAGTTTTAGGTCTCCTTTGAAGGCAAATTGGTCCTTTTCAGAGTATTCTCTAGTAACTTACACAAAAATCTATGCCTGAAAAGAGCTATGTGTTTTACTTTCGAGTTAATTTTTAGTAATTTTAAGTGTATTTATATCTAGAAAGTGTAGTACAAGTGTGGGATTTTATAATATTCAAGACATTGCCTTTTATCCTTCAGAAGAGGACAAACTTACAATAGCCCTCGATTACTTTTAATTAGGAAACTATAGCTTTCTGAGCCGCCCAAATCCTTGGGATTCGAAACCTTCCAGTATGTATACAAAACTTTGAGCTAGTAGGGAGTATTACAAACGCTCTTTTTGGTATTAAGCTTTATACTGCTACGATAAAGTACGGCTGTGCTAAGGAACTTTGCCAATAGTAACTGAGTTATGAAATGCGTGTAATTCTATCTAAGGGATCCAATACTAGGAACCCTAGTATAAGTGTGCAATTACTAAAAAAGGAGTGGAAAAAGATAATTATCGAGACACCACAAGTTCCATTCTACTTGTTACCCTTTTCTCTTGGATAGCGAGCTATACTATGGAGTAATATATTAAGGGAGCTTGGGGTTAACGAAAACATTTACCAAGCGTTGGTCTATTCTGTATAAAGAAAAAAGCCTTTTGTAAGAAAAATAGGGCGCACGGGTCCTACGATGCAAGGGGTTAAAAAAGCAAGGAAATTGAAGTTGCTTGGTTGTTTATCGACTCGGATTAAGAAATTTCTATAGGGTAGGTAGAACAGGTTAAACTTAGGCCAAGAAAATCTGCGTATCATACAATTAGTTTCAGACATTATATGGAACATTAGTGCCATCACAGCACGAAACTAGATTAGCAAGGAACATCCTAGAATTTTTTAGGCTATATAAGGTTATTAGACCACCTTTTGTCTAGTTTATAGAATTCGCTAATACAATACGAAAAACTCTACTCAGAAATATTCAAACTTAGAATAGCAAAGGTAAGCTTGCATAATAAGGAAAGTGCTTTTGATAAAATCTACCGGCGCTTACTAACTCCGAATAGAGTATTTACCTTAGCTCCAGAAAGGACAGGAATAAAAGTAAATTCCCTTTAGTAAGATAATTTATCTTCTTATATTCTTATAAGAGCTAGTTTAATAAAATAAGTTGAATCCCTAAATCAAAGGGGCTTTCGAAGCTGTTTTTACAAGGGTTTGGTTTATCATGCAAATTTTTTGATGCCTCTTAAGCGGGCTCTACTCTCTATGAAATAAGGTAACTCGAAATTCTATTGAAGTAGGTACAGAACCTTGTTTAAGTACAGCTGGGCAATGCGATACAGGATAAGCGGCCAATAAAGAAACAGTAGATATAATGAAATCTCAACAGAGGGAAAGAAACTCTCTATGCAGCTAGGACTTCCCGTAGGAATTCCCTTTTAAGGCCTTTTATTCCGAGGTCAAACTACTCTATTAAGTAATTAAACTTTTCACTTACCTATATCCCAAATTTATGTTACATCCAGGAATTCTTATTCTCGTTTATTTGTATATTCTAAAATATAGATAGGTCTCCCCTTTTTGATTAATGGGTTTTTATGTAACTCTGCATACCTCTCAATTTCATTTAAAATATACAAAACTTGGGTCTAGCAAGGGTTTCTAATACTTATAATTAAGAAAACAAAATGCTTGTTCCTGTTTAAGTTCCTACATTCCCGGTAATTTTCTAGTGTTATTTTGGACATAACACATCTAAAGAATTTTCTATCATCTTGGATTCCTCCATCTATAAAAAAGTTCAAACTACAGCTTAAAATAAAGAATTCAGGTTTTTCTGTTTGCACAAGTATCGCTAATATAGATCGACAGTTATTTAATCAAATTAAGGATCTACCAAATCACTCGGCATGCTTTAACTCTGTTAGGTTGCATATTTCTCTGACAGCAAAGGCAGGACTTCGCTTCTAAAAAAGAAATTCATAATCTTGTTTCTCAAAAAGCTATTTAAAAGAGTAAATGTAGGAAAAGCGGTAGCTAAATGGTAAAAATGGGGACTCTTTGTCAATGAAAAGCTCAAATTACTTAGGGCAAAAAGTACATACTAAAGACTTTTGACTACTACTAGAATATCACTCCTTAAATACACAAAATGAGAACTTCTTTACTTCCCTTTTGACACAAAGAGTAGGAATAGCAACTATCTCTATAAATACTTAGCCTATAATGATTTTTGCCTATACAGTGTCCTTAATCTTTTAAAAACTCTTCTTTGGTAACTACTTCTCATATTAGGATTCCTTAGCAAGTTAAAGTCTTTTCTTAGGTTCTGTGCTTTCTTTAGAAGACTCTAGTAGTTCAATGAGATCTAAGATCTAGAGTTCCCGGGTTTACAATTTAGAAGTTTTTTTTTTAATTAGAAAACTTTAATAAAAGGATGATAAAGATTAAAAAGCTCTAGAAGAAATAGGGTCTTTTAGAACTGGAACAAAGCACAAAAATTAGATATTCATGAAAAGGGAGGAGCGTAAATACAGATCAAAATTTTAGGCCTAAAAATAAAAAGATACAAGATTTAGTTATATAAACCGAGTTTTATACTAGTTGACTTTGTAAACGAACCCCTTTACAATTAAGAGAGTCCTACGGGTACCCGTTTCTATAAGTACATACATAATATTCCGATTTTAGTAGTATTTTTTTGCTTTGCTCCAATAGCCTTATATATATATTAGTAGTTAGCTTGACTGGTTGAAATCACTTAAGAAGGATATATTATAAGAGTGCTTTGTAAATAGGAGAGTTTCCCTTTTTCCTTTAGAAGGAACTCAGCTACACCTAGAAGCTGCCTTGTGCTTAAACTTTAGTTTTTACTATAAAAATGGAATTTGTTCCTCTAGTACAAAACTGCTTAAGCGAGTAGTCTATTCAGGGTGTCCCTTATTTCTCTAACGCATAGCTCAAAACTTTCTTTTTGTGTTGCGCTATTCTTAACAAAACATAATAAGGTTTCAAGTCGGGTCACTGCTAAATGAGAGATTACAAAATAATATTAGTTCACTTTGTTCGGTAAGTACAAACGGATAATACAGAAAAACAACAAGATAAATCTTGCCTTTATTGGTTGGTAATTCATTAACATGTATTCATACATTTACTCCTTTAAAACTACTAAACGGGAACCTCTTTTTAAGGAATCCTGTGAACTCTTTCCTAAATAGT
>JAYMTE010000019.1:0-35673 GCA_036897545.1 Pelargonium fulgidum
TACCGGAATCTAAGAATCTGGTTTATGTTATTCTGCTACACCAGCCATTAGACATGAAAGTAAGGAATTCGGAGTTTGGCCACCAGCGCTACACCGATAAGAAGAGGATTTAGACTAAAGAAAGTTGTTCTTTTCAGATAGTATTTCAAGGGTTAGAACAAAGGGATTGTAGTAGGTTCTAAGCAAGGTTCCTAGGTTCCAAAGAGAGGAGAGTTCGGTTAGGAAGATAAGGCAGTTAGTATTGTACAGCAAACAAAGACTGCTAAGAAAAGGACAGAGGCTGTGTTATTCATGTAAGATTCTTAGTTCTAAAAGAGTTGATTTTAGTTAGGTTGGTCCTGAAATTCTATGACAGAGGACTTCCGTTAGATTCTTAGACTAGTTAAGAAGAATTAAGAGTTATCTACACAAGCAAGAGCGAAGTACATAGTTCGGTTGGGTTCTAAAGGAATGAGTCCACCAAAGCACGGAAATTGATTGACAGGACTGTTGGTTCCTTCAACAAAGATTAGATCTAAAACAATAGGATTTCTAGTTAGGAAGTTAATAGGAATCAAATAAATCAGTTTATGTTCTTCCTTTAGCTACTGCTTTACTTTCAATACAAAAAACCCAAAGATTCCTCTCTACCCAGAAAGCTCAGGGGTTTCCTCGATCGATAAAAAGGGGTCAACTCTAAGTGACAGGAATGCGCTAGAACTAGAAGTAAAGGAAGTCAAAGGTGTTTATAGGCGCTATCTATATAGGATCAATCAATAAGAAGTGTAGAGGGATACTCAGACTCAGGCTTTCAAGAAGCAGCTCTAGTTCTGTAGAAGGTGTAGTAGCAAAAACTGGGATGCATAAGAAGGGTATAGATATCATTTAGGCAAGCGCCAGTTCTTTTTCTATCTAAGGAGATTTATTACGACGGAGGGTTTACTAGTATAAAGACTTTTTAAGAGTTCCACCGATGCGCATTATATAACAATTTCATTAAACTAATCTTGAGTTTGACTAATTAAAAACTTAGTAGGAGCGCCCCTCATTAATTAAGAGCTAAATAAAGGGAATACCTTATATAACACTAAGTGGGAAGCTCTAGTAGGATTCTTTTTGTATTAAAGGATAAACCCAAGTAGGGGTCAACCTATATGTAGCTGGGATCTAAAAAAGAGTAAGGTAAGGGGGAGGCAACACTTTTTCAAAAAAGAATTCGTGACTTAAGGATGCTCTAATATTTAATACTTAGTCGTAAAGTATAGAGCTATTTATACTGCGGGTGAAGGAGTTCCCCTGTAGGTCTCACTTAATATGCTTCTTTCTTTACCCAATTTATTACATTGACTTGGCCGAGGTTTTTAAACAAAAGCTAATAGTATACCGGTCCTAAGGGGTCAATTCCCTACAAGTTTTCTTTAGTATATTCTTCATATGCATCTATTCCCTTTTATTATAGGATAGGGACCTCCTGTTTGGATAGGTATTCCTCTTTTGTTGTAGTACAAATTTGATATTTAAAGCTTTTGTAGGATTAGAACCCCTTAAAAAGGCCAGGTAGGGTATTCCTTTGTAATTTATCAACCACTAGGGGCATACTTTATCTCAGTTATAAGTTCTGTTCAAATTTAGAATTTTTAGGAGACATATGAAGTTTTCTCAGTGATTTACATATCTCACGATATAGAATTCGACAATTAGGGGGCATTCTATATTCTTTAACCAGGCTCAGGAAGCAATTATTCCAATACACATGCATGACCCCTTGTTTGCTCAAAAAAGCCCCTATAACAAAAGGAAAGGATCTCGCCTTTAACCTAAAACGTTGCAGGGACCTTGGGCTCTATAGAATCTTATAAATTAATTGACTACTAGCTGTCAAACTAAGACTGTACCTTTAATTAAACCCTTGCTTTTCTTAAACTCAAATCTAAGAAGCTTAAGTATTAAAAATCAGGCATGCCTTATGACCACCACCAAAGTCTTACTTTGTTTTAGTATACCTAGTTTCTTAAGACCTGTACCTACTTCTGTAAAGCCCAACTCTAACCCTTACCTATGCTACTTCTTCTGAGTCTTCTTAGCTATATGAATCTTCTGCTTGTCTAGCCTTAATGTAGGAACTTTCTCTTTCCTTTTTTAAGGGAAGAGCCTACTAAAAGGAACTCTTAACAAGTAGGAATCCTGGGAAAGCCGAATAAAGGGTCTTACTGCTTCTGTAACTAAGCCTGAATTCTGAATTGAAATATCACTAGAACAAAGATTTTTGAAAAGGTTCCTTGTAAACGAGTAATAAAAGAAACCCCAAAAATAAGTATAAGTAAGAAGGAAAGGGATATACCTCGACTTAAATTCAAATGAAAAATACTGACTATATCAAATATCTTAAGTCTTTCCTAAATTTCATTGCTTTATTTAAATCCGCAACCGAACCCCCCTTTTAGGAATACCTTGTGACTTCCTACTTAAAACCTGGATCAGAAATATAAGAAAACTGCCTTTATTTGCCTCAGGAACAACCCCTTCTATGCTACAATCAAAGAGAAGCTCGTAAACCAATTGCCTTTCGGTTGATGCAAAGTGAGTCCTGTTTCAAAAACAAATAGAAAAAGATCTTGCCAAGATAAGTATTAGATAATAGTCCTGTCAAGAACTAAAAATGCCGGTTAATTTTAATGGGTTTTTCAAAAATGGAGTAGATAAAAAAAGCGGTCAATTCCCGCATCACAGAATCTGCGACCCTACTTAACCAACGATTATTCCACATGGATCAAAAATCCGAGATTGGAGTTACTAGGCTCAGGATTCCCCCTTTTGTGCTTTGTATAACTGTAGAACCTATTCCATTTTTTTCCCTGGAAGACTCCTAGATTAATCTCTTAGATCCTTTCCTAAGAATTTAAGTAAGAAAAGTTAACCTTTTACCTGCCTTTATCGTAAGGAATAGCTAGTGCCCCTCATTTTCTAAATCTAAATAGGTAGGGAGTACTCTCTAGAATCACCTGTGCTTTTGCCTTTTAAGGTTAGTTTACGAGACCGGGTTTTGGATATAAATGATTCGTAATCAGAGTCTGGTAGGAAAGGTTTGACATATTTTACAAAAAAGGAAAAGTTGAGGAACTCTCCTTTTGTAACTTTCTGGAATCTCCAATAGGTGCGGTTGCCCTTCTTAGTTGTGCAAGGTTAAAAAAATGTTATATGAATGACCTACACTGCTGGTATATCCTAATATACAAGGATTCGGGCGTTCTTAGCCGACTTTTCTACTATAATACAGAACTCCTATTATTTAGTATCTTTTCGGGATTAATGAGACTTGAACTCACAACTTCTGCCTTGACAGGGCAGTGCTCTGACCGAACTACAATCCCAAAGGGGCAATACGAGAATTTCTCCGCTTTACTCGTAGACAGGACCATATGGGTGTGTGTTAGTGGGGTGGGGTTAAGGGCTGAGGCAGTTAGTTTTAGAAACTTTAACAAATTTTGACCCTACTTCAGTTATGACAAGGATTTAGTGAATAAATTAAAGTCAAGAGAACTCTTATAAACTGAAAAACTATTTACTTTTTTTCGTACTAGTCAATCATGAAATAAACTGAATTAGAATGTAATTTAATTGTTCTGCTGGTTAAAGCAAAGAAGTGAACGCGCTTATGTCACTGGTTTGAATCACCTTAAATTACTAAAACAGGTATTGGAGTCCTTGCTTTACCAATTATGGATCATTGTATAAAAGTAAAGAAATCCAATAAAGCAGCTCATAAAGGTTTTTATTCGTTTTTACGGAAAAAGACTCATTACTATATTTGATTATTTTGTGTGTTTTTAATGGGAGCAATATGATTCAAACCTATGTAGAAACCTTCAACAACCTGTTTTGAGCTCAGCCACTTCCCTTTTCTGTATATTATTTTTTTTTAAGTAGATTTTGGTCATTTTCCACTTGCTTGTGAGCCAATAATAACTGCAAAAGTGGCTAACAGCTGAAATTTATATATATAAGTAGAAACATGCTATTGAGGTAAGATAGGGGGTAGAAAAGTCCATTAGTTGTGTTACGAATTGTGAGTCTAACTAAAAGAGGGCTTGTAAGGATTATAATTTAAAATAAAAATGAACTAGAGTTCATACAAAGTCAAATTAATAAAGGAAATCAAAAAGATGAAATTTTGAAAAGTAATAGTATACAAAAAAGGGATTTGCTATACTTATTTTAAGTTAAGAATAATCCGTAGAACTTAAGTCTATAGGAAGCTGTTTTAGCTAATAAAACCCACAAGAATTAAAGCCTCTAGGTGGATGTGGTGAAGATAAAAGAGCAGTTCGGAGTCGTATAAAGTAGGACAGCTTTAGATGGAAAGCAAGGAATATAGATAGCTAAGAGGGGGTTTTAGGGTATAGCACGGCTTGAACCTGCTGCCGTTAGGTTAACAGCCCAATGCTCTGGCAACTGAGCTATACACCCCAAAAATGAATAAGGGATACAAGAATTGAAAAGTAAGCCGATTTTACAGGTCTGTTAAAGAGTTTTTTCATATTAGGAATTTTAAAGGGAAAGCTCTTTTCCTGATGTTGGAGGTCGTGTGCTATCTAAGATACTACTTGTATTTTCCTCCCTTCGCGCTGCTGCAGTCAGGTACAATAACTATATAAAGTCTCTCTAAGGCGAACCTCCTCTTCGTGTCAGTAACTACAAGGAATAATAGGAATTTCCTTTAAACAAGTAGTACAATCTATAACTAAGACTCTTTATCTCTATACTTATTATGTACTTCGTCCAGTTAATTACTATTTAATAAATAAGGAGATACTAATACATATACATATAAGACAAAAAAACTCTTATACTAGTTAGGTATTCTAATACTACTTGCTATACTTGCTAACAAGAGTAGTAAGATTCTGGCTACAGGTACAGGCTGCAAGAGGAAGACAATAGCAGCAAGTCGGCTTATAAGACAAGAAATACAAGGGCTCATTAGACTATTATGAAGATAGAGATACAGAGTAAGCAGCTGGTGGTTATAACGTAAGTAGGTGTATTCATTATACTCTCAACAATTTCTCTTCTATCAATCCGTATTGAACCTTGTCCATGTAGCTGCTTTTCTTGGTGCTCTACCGGTTGTCTTAGTTACTTAATTTAATTGACAAAAGGTTTCTAAATATAGTAGCCCCCTTCTAGTTCCAAAGCTAAAGAAAGATGAAAAGTATAATAAGTATAAGCTTATAAAGACAGAGTACCCTGTCCACTACTAAAGAGAATATACAATAGGTTAGAATGTAGGACCTGAGGAGAAAGAAGACTTGTTAAAGTAGAAATAACTTAATTAGGCTTTTAGCTACACTGTATATAATATTCTGTTTCTTTACTTTGTATCTAGATCTAGGAATTTTCTAGATTTAACTATTATTAATCTCTTATATGAAATGATAAATCTCGTTCTAGGTTAAATCATGTAAAAAAGTTTTATGCTCAATTTCTTGAACTTATCTAAAGTATACAAACTATAACCTAACTCAGATTCGTGCTTCTGATTAATCTAAACTGTAAAAAGAAAAGTTCTTGCTTTTAAAGGGGAGGGCGGGCTATCTCTCTTACTTAGTAGTAGAGTTGAAGTGCTTCAATATTTAAGAAATAGATGTAGTATAAAGTATAAAAAATAGAGAAAGTTATCATATTACTCGTTAAAGTAAAGATAAAAAAAAGCTTAGGTTATAGTTTTTTTGCGGAATATAGAACTCTTGTAAAAGAAAAAAGGACTCTGTTAAATAGGAAAAAATTGCTTAATACTTTTTTGCTTCTACCTCTGTTATAAAAGGTACAAAAACAGAGTCTTGCTTCTAGTGCAAACAGGATTTGTGTAATGTAAATTTATAAAGTAGCTATACTACAATATAAGCAATAAGAGTTAAACCTGTATTATATACAAGTATTCCAACTCTTGCTTCTGTCTATTTTTATAGCTTAAGCAGGGAAAGATTCCCAGTTAACTAGTTAAAAACTAAGTTTTATAATGGGAAAGAATAGCTCGTAAACAGATTTTAATAATAAGTCCTATTAAGTCAAAGTCTTTCTGATTCTTCATTTTAACAGACTCCTATTTAATCAATTTATATGCTATAAAATTAGTTTGAACATAACCCTGCGGCTTTGTTCTGCTCTACAATTCATTGATAGGACTTTGCGGACACGGACATCTAGAAGTAAGTTTAATGAGGACCCCTTTTTTAGTTACAAACTACGGATATATTTGACTTTTTCTGAACTTTCAAAAATGAAGTAGATATAGAAAAAGAGTTGCAAATACTAAGTTTAAGATATACTAAATAAGTTAGGACTTAATACCCTTACTTACTCCCTAAAAGTTTCCGGTTAAGAGTCATAAAAAACCTGTAGCCCTCTCTTTTCTATCCAATTCTTTATTTCAAAAACAACTAACCAAAAAGGAAATAACTCTTTATTTAAGGCATTCTTTCTTCTTTCCGTGGTTATGCAGTATTAAAAAAGCTGGTTAGAACAAATACAAAAAGATACACTTTTATTATACTAAAAAAAATGACCTAATACCTTGCCTCCCTTATCGAAACTTTGTTTTTACTAACTTATCACTCAATCAAGAACTTGAGCATCGTAGACTATTATAACAGGTTTCACGAATCCACAAAATACAGATAGCGAGCTCTAAGTTCTACTTAAACTTCTATTATTACCACCCTTAAAACTAAGAGGGTCTAGGCTATAGGAGCTTTAATCTCCGACGTGGACTCGAAATCCTTTTTTTATGCAAACATTTGCGCCCGAAGCCTGGGTTTTATGTTCTGTTAGTGACCCCTTTTCTATTTTAATATATTCAACTTTTAGCTTCAGCGGTAGTCTCCTATCTTAAGTATTCCCATTTATTTTCTATAAATTCATATCAACTGCATTTACATTAAAGGAAGTTCCTAACTTAGCTATTCTTTTTTAATTATAAGTATAGAAAGGAAGTCCATTTACGTAACTTCTATAATATTAATAAGTCACTTATTAGGTACAGGATTAAACAAAATTGTTGTCTTAATTCTGTAGATAACCTCCTATTATTAAGATTACATGTACGTAGAATTTATTAGTTATAATTAAAAAGTAATACAGGTATTCCTAAAAAACTACAGTACTTTCAGATATTAGGGCAAGATGAAACAAGCTAATATAAAGAATAACAAGGAAATATATCCAGAGTCTCCAGAGTAAGCATACCCCCTTTGCATTCCTCCAATCCAATAGGAATCTTACATATAATATCAACTGCAGGGGCAATAAGAGCGCTTGTATCTAATGAAACTTTTCTCATCTCTACTAAACGAAATAAGTGAAGGTTTCGTGCCTTAATTGTAGTTTTAAAAGTATTTAAATATAATATAAGGTATGATAAACTTATATACTTTCTTAAAGTAAGTAAAAGGGCTCGCTCGTCCTGAATAAATCGCATAACTTTTAAATCAACTGCGCTTGGGTTTGTTTGATTTGTTCCACTTTATTGTAAGACGTCTAAAAAAGCTAAAAAAGGGGGAAGTCCTTAGCAAAATATGTGTTTACACTACTCCTTGAGTCAGAGGAAAATCCTAGGGTTAAGGCTTCCTAGTATATTCCAAACAGGCAACGAAGAGAAGTAACTTCGATTCATTTGAATCGCGCCTCCTTTACAAATAGGGTTTGTATAACGTCTTTATTCTTTTGGAATAGCGAATTTACTAGCTCTTTGTATTAAGCAAAGTAAGTATTGGCATTTCACAATTTAGCGTGGAGCCTCTCCGACAATCTAATAAAGGAAATTTATTGAATCTTTGGTTATTGCTTAGTAAATCTTGGTTATATAAAGTGGGATACTCTCAAATGAGTAACCTTCTTAAGACTCTATAAGAAACTAAGGTATATAAGTGCTAACAGAGTATAGTTGGTTCAAAAGGGGCCCCGGGAAAAAGAATAAAAAAGAAGCTCCTTGAATACAAGTTTCGGGGAATGCATTAAGCAAGAGATATGAAAAAAACTAAAGACAACGTACACCGATAAAACAAAGTAATTGTGGAAATTGTTTAGAATAAGGGATAATTCGAGCTGAAACATTTATCGGAAGCTAATAAAGCTTTTTGGTTCCTTACCTTATCCGAGTAATTACTAAGACTTGCCCTTAACTTAAAGCTAGCTTAAATTTTATTTAATAGTACAAATTTTTAGGTTCATGCTTCCTGTTTTCAGTATTAGACTTGTAAAAAAAGACTAGACTTTGCAAATCTTTCACTGCGTAGGATTTAGAATGGGGTCTATCTAAGCATTAAGTTTAATAATTACAGAAGCTTAACTCCCAGACCCGGCCTAGGACCGTCCAGTTAACAACTTGAGGCAATAGAATAAATAAAAGGGATATTTTGAATACTAGGATATGTAAAGATCTTCTTTTTAAGATAATGAATTTACGAAACAGGAGAGTTTTAAGTACAACTTTTATTCTTGTATGAAACCTAGTCACTCCTTTTACTGTATTTTAGTATATCCCTTAGAGTTCCGTACCGGAAATATATAAAGTATATAGATACAAAAAAGAATTTTAATAGAAAATCTTACATTGCGTTATTTAAAACATAAGACAGCCTTACCGCAAGGAAATCTTACTTTAGTTTATCTTAAATTAACAACAAAAACTAGATTATAGGGCTGCGCGTCCCTGTTGAAATTGACTTTTTAATAGAATTGCTATTATTACACTAAAAAAGGCAGGAACCTTAAGCAAGGGGAAACACTCCGATCTTATAACCGACCATATTAAGTTTATGCTTTGGAGCTAAAAAGGTATTAATTAAGACTTGATAAATGAAATTCTTACGGTTTTTGGTCATTAGTAACATGAACTTATTGACAGTTATATTATATCCTGATTGAAAAAGAATATCTAATATAAAATTTTAGTATTCCAAACTGACACAAGGTTGAAAGACATTGGTTTGAATTCTGTCATAGTGTGTTCTCCCCTACAAGAATTTATATATATGGGGTGTTATTTAGACTTTTAATTCAGCATTTTTCAACATAAAAAAAGATGGGTCTCCTTACCTTAGGTTCGGACCTTTTCAAATTGAACTTAATAAAGTTATAGCTTATAGGATCTATCATTTATGCAAAAAACCTTTATTGTTTTCTTATATACCTTAATCTCGAAGTTTCTATAGAAGCTTTTACATTAGGAAAATCCCCCTATTTTATTTATACCTCTTGGAAGTTTGAATTAATATAAGGAGTCTGTTTATTCACTCGCCAAGGGGCTCACACTGGGTTATTCGAAGTCTATTATAGAAGTTTTTTATTCTTTCTCAAAGCAGATTCTTTGACAAGTCAGAGTATTAAAAAAGTACTACTGATCGTGGATTCAAGGTGTCCCGATAGATATGAAATTCTTAGAATATTTCGAGCTAACAGTCAGGTCTGGGTGAATTTTTGAGGATTTCTTTGCTTTAGTAACAATCTTAATAAGTGACCTGTTTCCTTGACTGGTATAAGGATACTTGTGCTGAGTAACTGTAAAGGGTTCAACCTTACCTTTAGACAGGGGAGGGGTGCAGGATATTCTAAATGTTCAGCTGAAGGAATTCGCTGTTCGGTAATTAATAAATGAAATTTAGCGGGGTTCTTGATACTTGATAACAGTTTGACTTTATTTGTGGGAGTAGGGTCCCTTTAATAAGTAAACGCTCAGGTTTTAAAAGTAATAAAAAAGAGGAACTGAACGGAAAGGTAGAAGTACAGTTATAGCTTAGTTGTTAAAGGAGGAATGCGAGTAAATTTTATGTTTGTACAGGGGCGCTTGGCTATGGTCCTAGAGTTTAGCTTTCATATTATAGAGGATACTCATCAGGATCTTAGGAGACTCTTATTCATCCACCCCCTTCTGAAACTGATCCTAATTCTTTAGCAACACTGGATTCTCAGTTTCTTTAGTTTAACGAACTCCTACTATTTAGTTAGTACTTTGACTTCAACTGAAAAGCGCTAGAGAAAAGGGTTTCTGTCCCTTTATTCTTATTGCTTTTCTAATTGACTTATTGACTTTAGGTTTCCCTTCTTGTTAAACCATAAATGGTGAAAGATGCTCTCTCTACAGTACAAAGTTTCAATCCTCTGTTAATGATAAGAATCAGGGGCATGAGGAATTCTCCTTAAACTATAAATGCAACTATGTATAACTATAACAATTAATATCTTATTATATAACAACTATTAGACTTTACATATCTAAGAAATAGAGTTCTAACAATTACTATAACAACTAACAACAAATACAATAACTACACTCTAATTATTTTATTAGTACAATAGCTACTTATTAGCTTGGTTATCTCTTTTATCAGTAAAATAATTTCCCAGTTAAGGGCCCATTTGTTAGGCCCAACGGGTATTCAAAGTCTGAAAACGTGAGAGAAGTGAGAAAGCAAATCACTAAAGATATAGGAAAATCCTGGCTTACGAAGTAACTAAACTGTAGATATTTGGTATTCTATATAGAAATAGAAGCTTTCATTTGAGAAGAAAGTAGATTCAAAAGGCTGACCCTTTCCTGTTGTCCCTTTACAGGGTTTTAGCGAAGCCCAATTTGAAATAGAGAGAATAAGGTAGATTTCCCAAAATGACTGAAATGTATAAGTTTACCATGTATATGAAACGGAATTTTCTTTTTCTTCCAAACCTCGTCCCTAGGGAAAAGCACGAAATGAACTTTTGCTGCTATATGAAATGGAAATTTTCTCAAAAAAGAGGACCCAAAAAAGACGCTTCACAGAGGTAAACTTGTTTTCTTTCGTGTTCAATTTTCGACTACGGTAAAAGTAAGAAACCCGAATTCCCCTCTATGAGTCCTGTTGAGTTTTTAAAAAAGGTAGTCCAGCCATAGCGAAAACCAATAAACTGGATTTTAGCTAACAAGATCTACCCCTTTTTTGAAAAAGGAGTCCGGCCTTATATGCAAAATGAATCAAAGTAATTGAATTACCTCTCAAAGATACATTATTGAAAGTCATTAGTTTCCTGTAAAAGGTAAAAGAGAGATATAGAGTAAGCTGGCTTTTTCTATTATCAGGTCTTCTTTTCGAGACAGGGAATTGGAAAGTAAGTAGATAGATTTCGTTTTGAGTGACTGTATTTTGTATATTCCGTTTAGATAGCTCTAGTTTGAGTTCTAAAGAAAGTTTTGAAGTAGGTCCATTCAAGTAAGAAACAGGATAACATGATAGCTGTGAGTCAGGTCCGTTGGCAAAGCAGAGCCCTTACTTATATGTGAGAATGAGTATAGCCCAGATAGAGGGTTTCAAGAGTCATTTGCGTTCTTCTTGTCAGGTATATAAGCTTCTCAAATTTGAAAGAAAAGAAGGAGATCGGTTTCCAGGCGGGTTGCTAAGGCAGTAGGTTTTTCCAAGTTAGTAGGGAGAATTTCTTTTGAAAAAAAGTACCCGGGCAAGGCCAAGCTTTAAAGTAAGGGATTGCAAAAGAGGGCAATAGGGGAGCTCCTACAAACTACCTCAACTGGCAATAAAGAGCATTCTAGATAGTAACAGTAGCATTGTTCTATTGAATCAGTCTTCCTTTTAATTAGTCTTCACTGGAAATAAAGAAAAGTCAGGAGTTGCTCTTCTTCAGGTTCCTTTGTAAAAATGTAATAGAATGAAATAATAAAGAGTAGGCTTTCTTTTAGTTTAAGAAAGGGGATTCTAAGTGTCTTAAAACGAACGTCAAAGTCTAATAAGGTAAAAACTTACTCGATAGGTTCACTTATGTTTTATGGCGCGGCAAAGGTCGTACAAGAAAGGGTAGATATAGAACTCTTGGGTAAGCTGGGCAGCGAGTAATGAAGCCAACTCTGTAAATCAGGGGATTTCTAGTCTGATCTAAGAGTGCTTATGGGATTAGAACCTTTTGGAGCTCCTAGGTAGGGTAGAGCGTTTTCCAATAAGAAGTTTGTACTAAATATAGTCTAGGGAGAAAGAGTACAGGTAGAGCTCTAAGCCTGAAAGGGTTTATGTTTAGGAATTGTTATTCGTGTTCCTCTGTTTCCAAAATAAAGCTAGATAAGCTAGAGTGGTAGCGCTTTAACGAAGAATATATGTATTTCCTAGTCTGAAAGTGTTGCGGGATTAGAACCAGTGCCTTATAGTGTTGTGTGTTACTTTACTCAGGTTCGGGTCTGTTTGAGTTGAGATAAGGCTAAGGGAACTGGTTTATAGTAAATGAAATAGAGATTAGAGCTTTCCTTAGTTGGATAGAGTGAAAGGGTTCCTATAAACAAACTGAAGTGTTATTGGAAGAGTTCTCACGGGCCTAGGGGAAATTCACCGGGTACCCTTGTTGATAAGTAGAGACTCCAGTTTCCAAGTGGGCTGCTCAGTTCTACCTATTATTTAAAGTAAGTGGAAGCAGGTCTAAAGAAAGATAAAAGTAAGAAAAATGATACATTTAAAGCGGATGAGAACTAGGTCGGGGACTTAATCAGTACCTCAAGAGCAGATAATTGACATTCTAGGTAGAGGCTTTGGTAGGATTCCATTTCATCTGTCTTCCTTTTTTTTATTAGCTTTGACAGGCAAACTTGTTTGAGGAGTTTGCTGCTCTTAGTGTACGTGCCTCTGTTTCTAGGTTTCCGGTTCTGGATGATATTCAGTATTTAGCATAGTGAAGGGGCGAGACTCAATGGTTGATGTAGGGATGGATAGGCATTCTTTGTAAGTAGGGAATTTCTAAGTTAAGGAGGGGTTACTTTCTCGGCTCGGGATTTGTCTAAAACCTTGGATAGCTTTTCCGCTGCGCTTAATGGGATGTCTAAAAAGAGGACTGGTTCACAAAGAAAAGAGTGGATCTACCTTTATCCCAGTCTAAGGTATAAGGGGAGTTGAATTCCATAGTCAAACCCGTGGATAAATTGGTCAAATAGAACCCCCTTAATCGGTACACGAACTTTTGTTTGATAATCGAGATTCTAGGATTAGTAGTCTGGTGGTAGAGCCAAGCTTGATTCCCAAATTCCTAAGTTGAATGTCAAAAAGTAGTACTTTTGCCTGTATAGTCATCCTACTTTTTTTGATAAAAAGAGGTATAAAAGGGAGACCCTATAGAGGAGAACTTGCTTTTTTGGCTGTTCAGATTTGGACTACTGTAAAATGAATCAACCCTAATTTGTTAATAGAGCGAGCTTCCTTTTTCGAAAAAAGTATGATCATCTTATATGGGAAAGTAATAAAAAAGACTCAAACAATCAGATCAGAGCAGGACCTTTTCATTTCTCTCTTCCTGTCTTCTTTTCTTGGCAGATCGCTTCCAAATTGTATCTGATGTAGTAGGTTCAACTCTTCTTGTTTTCATTCCTTTCTATCTGATTCTCTTTGTTTTCTTCTTTGTTTCTTGTTCTTGTCTTTCTTACTTGTTATGTTACTTACTTATTCTTGTACTTGTATTCTTTATTTGTATCTCTCTTTTTCTTAGGTTTCTTAGTAGCAAGAAGAGAAGTAACAGAAGCAGTAGGAATAGCTCTACATATAAGTAGACTCTTAAGGGAAGCAGAAAGTAAGGGGAGCTGCTTTAACTAAAGTATAGTACTTGATTAGTATATCCAGGATAGTCTAGTTCTGGAATATAGGATACTAGTCTAATAGTTAGATAGGAGTCCTTTCCAATATTTCCAATAGATTATTAATAGATAGAGAGTTTCGGATTTTATAGGAGTTCGAATTCGTATAGTTAGGTAGAGAAGTAGGGGGCTTCTAAGAACCTGGGATATCTATATAGGGCTTCTTGTAGCGAGAGCCGGTGTAGTTATGGATTTACTGGAGTTCTTGTTTCAGTTTCCTTGAGCTTCTCGTTTCAGAGGGTTCAGCCTTATTTGATTGGTTTGATTGGAAAGGAGTACTGAGTTTAGATTCTACAAGCAATAGAAATCCTGTCTTAAAGGTCCTTTTCTTCCAGAAGTTTCAAAAACGAAGTAGGGAGTCTGGTACTCTAGGATTTTTCTCAGGTACAGATAAGACTAGCTATGATTAAGGTAGAGATACAGAGCCTGGGTATGATAGGTATAGCTATAAAGGTGTCTTATGCGTAAGAAACATATATAGAAGAAAGCCTCTTAAAGTAGTGAGACTTCAGGTGTAGCTCTAAAGAAGATACAAATACTGATAGCTACGAAGACTCAGATAAGTAGAGAAGAGGTCTTAAGAGTATGACATAGGGGTAGCGCAGGTCTTTCAAAAAGGAAGTGTTTCGTTTTAAGGAAATCAAGTTTTATAAAGTAAAAAAGGCCCTAAGACTAGATTCTATTTAGTCGAGGTAGTTATAACCCTCTTTCACTGATCCAGGAAATTTAGATTGAAGTTTTTACTGAAAACAAGGTCTTAGGAGTAGCAGCGTAGTAAAGGTTTCTACTTCTAATCTAAGTCGGGTCTACTATCTTAATGAAATGGAAATGAATCTAGCTGCTTGATAGGAGAATGAAAGCTTCAACCGATACGAATAGGACCTCAGTCTTACTGTATACTCTGGGACTTGAACTCCTGGATGGAGCTACCTACCAGAAATCCAATTAAGGTGTAAAAGGGATTCTTCTTTAGCTCCTGGATCTATATAGTTTATATATATCTTAAACTTCTTATATATGTATAAAATGTATAAATAATTCTTAATTTGTTATAGGAAAAAATCTAAGTTATAAGTAAGGCCCCAGTTTCCTTGGGTCTTTCTTTTCCAAGGAAAGCTTGACTCGAGGGTTCAACCTAACTAGAATCAAGGGGGAAGCCCAAAAATCTTAAATAGAGAGGTAAGACTCATAGAAGATAGGTCTCTTTCTCTGTACTTATCAGAATCTAGCTATGAAGAATAAGATACAGAAGTGTACTACTCTTAAAATGGTAGAGGTATCGAAGATCAGGTTCTAGATATTAAGAGGAAGGTTCCAGTTCTGAATAAGAGTAAGTTACAGAGTCTCGCTAAGAAAACCTACCCTTACTAAAAGGAGTCTATAAGTTTGTTCTTTCTTCTCAATTTGTGTAGAGAAATTAGGCACCCTTTCTATTTCTCTTATATACTTACTACACGTACGCGCACAAGTAGAGTTACAAAACACAGGATTTCCTTTCTTTTTCTTATGACTTTCTATTCTTCTTTCTTTTTCATACTCTGTATCTAGATCTTCTTAGTATTAACAGGAGGAAGAACAGAAGTAGTAACTAGAAAAGGATAAGGAGCTATACATACCTAGAAGTTTGAAGGGGAGTAGGAGTCTGATAACCTGGGATATAGATAGATGCGGAGCTTCTAAGCAGTTAGTAGTTCTTGTTTATTTGTATTATTAGTATAGTACTTTTGTCGCTATATGAATCCTAACTTTTTATAGTTTTTGGGGTCTAATTTGAAGGCTTGACAGAGGAGAAAGTCCCTTTTTTGTATGTTCCAATTTCACTTACGGGAAATTTCCTCAAGCTCAAATTCCCTATAGGCTCGGTCTCAAGTTCCATCAAAAGTAGGATCGCCCTATATGAAAAAGTAAGAAAACTCCTCAAAATCCCTCTCAAATAGACACCTTTTGCTATTTTTGAAATAAAAAGAACTGGCTCCCTATAGCAAGGAATCCCTTATATAATGAGACTGTGAGTCAAAATATCTTCCTCTTGAAAAAGAGAACTTGTAATTAGCCCAGGGATAGCTTTTGTAAATGTTCAATCATAAATGGAAAGAACGGAAGTGTAAGGGTTCGAGTCAGTTCACTTAAATAGTAATAGTAGCGGTTTAGCTTGCTCAGGTATATTCCTCTTGTCTTATGGGTTTTTCGATTAGGAGGGGGGGAGCCTTAGGTGTATAATGGTAGTGTCAATGTTACCGACCCGAACCCTTGGGAGGGAGATTCACGCAGGATAGTTTCATGAATATACATACCTTTCGGTTCACCAACTTCGTTGCCTAACTTTTTCTTTTCTTATTCTTTTGACTCGCTTTACTTGCTATACTTGTTGTATCTGTAACTACTTTCTTATTCTTAGGAGCAGGAGAAACTAGATCTGTACCTGTAATGTCACTCTCTTAACTTTCTTTGTTAATGCCTTGCTTTCTTGTCTTTTTTTTTCTATATTTTAGTATTCTGGATTTGGGTTCTTAGTAGAAGTCTTAGGAAATAGAAGAGAGATAGAGGGAAAGAGCTAGATCGGTACTCTTTGTCTTTTTACCTATAACTGTCACTTTTTTATTAGTAGGAGTAGAAGCTAGAGGAGCAAAACCGGCACTCTTCTAATTATTCTTTTTATTGGAGCTAAGATCTGATTCTTCTTGTTATGTTAGGCTTGGGATTCCCTGTTGCTATTGAAAGTGTCTTTTCTGGCATAGTTGAATAAGTAGTTCTTAGTATGACTCTTATAATAAGTTAGTAAGTGTCTGATAGGTTGAAGGTGTATACCCCTGCTTCCCTGTGTTTATCGCTATGGAGTAAATGGCCTTATAAGAGTAGGGGGTAGTCAAAAGGTATCCTTGAATTTCCTATCTTTTTTTAGTGCCGAAAAAGGGGCTCTCTAGTTCTATTAAGGGATTGAGTAAGTAAGCAATACTGTAAGAAATCATTACCTAGGGGTTTGGAATAAGGGATTCCTATTTCAAGTTTTCTTGTCTAATGCTAGGTCTTGGGTACAGCTCCAGAGAAATGGGGTGAAGGGCTATCGCACCTCAAAGTACAGGTTATAAGAAACTAGTTAGAAAGGTTTCAACTAGTGCGGGATAGAACCCAGTATAGGTTTACTATAGAATCCAGAAAGAATTCCTATACCTATTGACTTCTACTGCTTCTTGACTGACTACTGACTCTGAAAGGGATCCGGAAACACCTAGTGAGGAAGGTTACTGTATTCAGTCTATTTGAGTATACATACTTACACAACAATCATGAATTGCATTACCTCAAACCGGAACCTTTGAAACAAAGTAACGCAAAAGCAACCCGCGCTCTTACTCTATTTGATCTAAGGGAGATCTTACAAAAAGAAGTGGAATACCTTGCCACTTTCCTAACTTTGGGAATCAAAGACTAAGCAACCAAAACCGTTCAACTCTTGACCACGAAAAGGCATTGACTTTGTCACCTTGACCAAAAAAAGGGAGAAATTTTGATTCATTAGCTTTTTAGTTCTCCTACTTAGCTGTTTTAGGTATTGGAAACAGGGGAACAGCCAACTCTTACTCTTCCTTAAGAGCTACTTTCATTTCAAGGAATAAACCAGAAATATTGTATTTTTAAGTAAAGACTTTCTCAAAGGGTAAGAAAAAGAAATACATATTAAACCAAGAAGGCTCAAGTATGCACAAATGCTTTCGTTTATTGCCAGTTTAGATCTCTCATAAGGTGTTTTTGTTGGTTGATACATTTGACCTCTTTTACGTTCGTTTTAAGACATTATAGAGCCTCCTTCCCTACGAGTACCCTTTTTCCCTAAGGGATTTATAAAAGGAAATACCTAAGAATTGGGATAAGCCGTCTTTTTCTCTAACTCAAGAAGAGCTCTTCTGGGCTCTCCTGACAGTCTTTTATCTTAAAACGTAATAAAGCATTTAGGAAGAGAGGAGAAACTCCCAGTAGTAAATGCTACAAAGTTAGTAATAAGATTTAGAAATCCCTCCTAAGAGAACCTAGCCGGCTTGAACCTTCGACCGCTATCGTATTGCTTTTGTGTTATACCCTTTTTTGTCGAGGAACCTTTATCAAGATCTTTTAAATATCATTAGATATAAGTAGATATGAATCTCAATAGCTAATAATGTCAACTTAATCTTAAAGTTAGACTCCATTTCGGACCAAGAGGATTATGAAGCGCCACTTCTCCCTGTCTGTATATAAAAGTTTAATTGCAATCCTGTAACCTAAGTTTAAGTCTATTATATCTTTCTTTAATTTTAAGACCTGACTTAGGAATAGAAAGTAGAATATAGAATCAATTTGTATACATTAAAAAAACTATTACTCGGATGTGTCAATATCGTGCTTGATACGAGAAGTAAAAAAGAAGAGCAAACCATACTTAAGAACAAAAACTTGCATTTTAGTATATCCTAAATTGAAATTAACAGGGCGTGTGCTCAGCATTTCCCCCCTCTTGGAGTGCCCTCACTAAGTCTAAGTGGATCCTGTCAATAGTAAATAGATAGAATATTGTAACTTAGTTTTCTCCCTTTCATCTAAATTTTTGTTTACTTGCAAAAAAATAAGGGAAATTCCTCACTTTCAGTTGCTGATAGAGTCCACTCTCTTTTGGCTGGATCCCTCTTTTAGATTTACGAAGAATGGAAGATTTTTGACTACGGGTTCTTTTTGTAACAAGGGCCTCCCTGGCTAGGATTCTAGGGGTAATTCCTGAAACAAAGTGAGAATGGTATGGCTGCCCTTTTCTATGTTGAGTAGCATTGGAGCTCAACCAGGAATTCCGAATCTCCTTTTTAAGATAATAAAGAAACTGAGTCAATTTATCCGCTTCTTGTGTAAAAGTATCAAAAAAGAATACATATGCCTGTAACTTCTCTAGTTTTTTTGTATATATGTTACTACGAAACTTCTACCTTAAAATTGCCCCTCTTTATAACCTTATGTTATCTTGTCTAGAATCTTTGTCTTTGCTATAATTAGCTCTTCTTTTGATTTACTGTAATTTGTGGGGTTGAAATCTAGTTTTAATTAGTTGATCAATTTCATACCTTTGTTTATTAACCGCTGTTATATCAATCATATGACACCTACTGAATCTTTCCAGAGCTCTATAAGGGGTGCATTTGCATTGAAGCAGGAATCCTTAGAACTTAGTAAAGTGTATTAGAATTTTAGAGGGCTTAGATAGCTCAGTTCGTAGAGCAAAGGACCAAAAACCTTGGATCAGCGGTTTCCAATTCTAAGCAAGTCAAGTTTCTCGAGGTGTAACGCGTTTTGGGTACAGAAAGCCCTAGGTTCGAAACGTGTCTGATATATGGTATTGAGTTCAAGGGTACGTGATTTTAACGAGTAAAGCTTCAGGTGGTATTTCTAACGGGTTCTTTTCGATGCTCATTTAAGCAAATATCATTCTTTTATAAGCTATAAATTTACCTGTTCCTTTTTTAGTAGAGAAATTAACACAAGTAGCGTATCTCTCTTTAAAATACTTGTTTATGCAAAAGTTTATTCTTGAAAAGCTAAGGAGCTTGCTATAGAATGAAGAATCTCGAAAAAAACCTTATTAAATACTTCATTATGAACAGAGAGCACCGTCCCTGGATATTACTTAAGGAGTACTCCCCGTTACCACTATTATTTGGAGCTTTTTCTAGGTTTTACTAATTGCAAGTCCAGTATTTGAAATTCGAGATGTAAGTCCGCACAGAAATTGTGGGCCCTACTCTAATTACCAAGGATTTAGGATCTTGTCTTTTGCATTCTATTTGCATTATAAGAGTTTCTATAACTATAAGAATATGTTTTTAGTTAGACCCCGGTCCCGTACCCAAAAAGCCCAATTCCAAGAGTAGACACATTTTAAATTCGTATTTTGACCTATCCTTCGTTATATAATATAATCAATAGCGCAGCAACGAACCCCTTTGTACTACATTTATAACATTAAAAAGCTCTACTTTGCACAATACCTTAGCTTTCCAGAAAACAGTAATTCCGACATAGATTTAAGAATCCTCTAAGATCTACTTACATGGTTTTATAATACAAAGAGTTTAATATTTAATCAGGGTCTACCGGAGATGTTGCCGGTAAAGTATTTCCATGTATTAAAATAATTAGCTACCACAAAACTAACTACTTTGACTCTAGAGTTTCCTTACGAAAAAGCATTCCTTTACTCGTAAATGTATGCGGTTTTAGTCATTCATTAAGCTCAAGGGCAGTTTATCTACTTCATGTTCAAATAGATAGGAAAATCATAGCTGTTTAATTACAAGTCTAATTTAGGGAATACTGTTTAGTTATGACTTCCATTCCGGCTAAATAGAATAGCATCTATACTAACACCTGAGAGTCCCTTTTTGGTAAGAAAGAAAAAAAGTAACAAAAAGAATCGTAGTAAGTAGGAAGTAAAAGGGATAAACGCTTAACATTTTTGTTTATTTGCATATATTTCTGGGATTACTTACTATAACTGACATAAAATAATACGCTTGCGATATTGTAGATCGACGGGATTTAAATGTTTAAAGAATCGGAGCCCCCTGCAGCAAGACTACAAACTCGGTCTTTCTTAATTAAAGTGTACCCTAGAAAGGATTATCTGGTTTTAAAGAAAGAGTAATTGGGGTACAGTGCTCACATATATGCTCGTATTACACAAACCTTAACAGCTTTCCTAAATAAACTAGTTGAGTTGGTCGTATTTATTTTGAGCACCTTATCGAAATTCTCAGTATTGGTCGATTTAGTTACAGCTCCGTAATAAGGAGTTATCTAGTAGTGAATTAGTGAATAGCCCCCCCAAGTTAGTTTATTTAAAGATTGAATAGGTTTTATTTTTACAACTACAACAACTACCGCGGATAATATTTTGAATAAAAGAGGTTTAAGTTACACAATGTGGGGCAGCTAGCTAGTCAGGCAATGCGAGAGCAAGGCCCATAGTGAAGAAAGGAAACTAAGAACCTGATTGATTTAATTAATCTTTCCCTGTATTTTGATGATGTAAACTCTATTGATTATAGGGATAGCCCATAGGGCCTACTAAAGCCTTTAGGGAGCGAATGAATCAAGCAAAATACATTTGTACTTACAAGTGTTTCTACGGATTGGCCTAATTTTTCAAACTTACTCCTAATGAAAGGTGCCCCGTAGACTGTATAAAGAAGCTCTTGTGTATTTTTCTGACAATTTTATAGGGTTTGCAATTCTAAGGGGGCGGCCCCTAACTTTTCTCACTATCAAAAAGAAAGTCTTTATTTAACAAGGGCCTTGACTTAAGCTACTTGGATACTACTAAGGTTTGTTCTTGGAGCACTCCCTTGGAACCTCTAACTTAAAGCTTATCATATATAGTATATACAACATAAATTACTTAGAAGTGGTCAAAACAAAAATAGAGTTACTAGCACTGGTTTTAGAGAGTTATATTCTCTGTAATTTGAGAGAAAAGAGCTCTTGAGGTCTCCTTGACTGAGAAATCTCCTCGAAGTCTGGAACTTAGTAGCACTTTTTAAGGGTCTGGCTAGGCGTTTTCTTTTATTTGACTCATATATAATTAAGGGCTCTAATTCTTGTACTCATTCCAAAGCTCCCTTTGATGTTAGCTTACTGCTTCAGAATATATGCCGTAATTATCAAAACACGAATAAGGGTAATGAATAAGACCCCCTTACTGCAGCCAGTATAGTGGCCGAGGAAGGCGCTTTCTTTTTCGTACATTTAAAGTTTGGTAGGGTTTCCTCAAAATCTAGTTAGACGCTCTTAGTTTATTTAAAGAGATTGACGAGAACCTTAAAAAAGTTTGAAGTTTACTCTTTCCGATTCTCCTCTTAATTTATTCGTCTTTTGATGACCAAAAAGAACAGAGATTTTAATTACACTTTATATAATAGTTACTTTTTTCGGCATAGAATTAAAGTAGACTGGGTCTCCCGTAGGAACTTACCACTCCTAGAAAGAAAAAATCGACCCTAAAAATACACAAGAAATTCGAATTATGACTCACTCAAAAGCAGAAACTAATGGTACAGAGTAGCTCATTTTTCTCTTTGATTTTAAGTATGCAAATTAAGAGGATTTCCGAAACAAAGTTAAGAAAGGGTGGCCAACCACTTACCTTTGAAGAAGGACAATTTACCTAATTCTTTAATGCATCTAAAGATCCTTATAGAAAACTCTATCCGGTCTTGCTAAATCCTGTCTACTCATCATACATCTTTCTATTAGAAAGAAAATCTCGCGAAGTTTATGTTACAAGAACTCCTAATTCCGGCCTAGCCGAGAATTTTCTGGGGAGCTCCTCTGGTAAATTGTAACTCTCAGAAGTTCCTTTCTAAATCTTTAAATAGAAGTTCTGTCTTAACACATGTTAGGTTCTTGTAGTTTGGCTGGATTCATCTTTTGTTATATTATAAGAGTTTTCCTGTATTGTATTATAAAGGGCTGTGACTTAAAGTAAAGAAAAGAAAGGCTTTTGCAAAGGTCGAACCGAAGGCTTAAATTAGAAATTGTTTTCCGAGACCCACTACGCCGATTGTGAGATAGGGGTATCTACTTTAAAGATTCTGGATCTAAATCCTAGGTCGAATTCTATTAGAGTTGCCGCGGAAGCGGGATAGTGGTATCTCAAGGGATACAAACACACGCGTTAATTTAAGAGGTATAAAATGAGATTTCAGTTAATAGCTTGTTACTATATTCTATCAATTGTATCATTACTCCAGGAACCTTTTTATTATCCTTTATACTGCATATTCTCAAGTTTTAATGATTAATTATTATTAGTATTTTACCTATAGAGTAGCTTTGTGCTCGGTTTACTGAACCGGGGATTTTCCTATCTCGTAAGTTTTTACGATTTAGAAGTTTATAAGTAATTACTTCGTGTATTTTTAGGATTCCCCTGAAGTCAGTTTTTTGTAATTGTATACATATACATAAGTATTATAGTATTGAGAGGGTCTCAAAGGCCCGCTTGTGGCAGAAAAAGAAGAACTCCTCAGAGAAAGAAAATCAATACAATATAATTGCGGATAAGTGCTAAGGCGGGTTGTCCCTGACAAATTCGGTAAAATAAAAGCAAATACTATATAAAATAAATGCAAGCAAGTCCTTTGTTGTGTTAGCAACTAATAAAACGTAACCCTGTAAATTCCATTTGATTAATCGTAATCTAGTCGAGTCTACTATATAGGAGATCCGGTAAAGAATCTTAGCTTTCTATTATAAAGGGTTCCAGATTCTTCTATCACTTAGGAAACCTCCCATATATAAATTCTAGATCTACGACGGGTATACTCATAAAGGATTGGAGTTACCCTTTTCCTTGTCAAACGCGCCGGGCAATCCAAAAGATAGTGGTTCATGAGAAAAGAGAGAAAGGAGAGGGCGGTCCCTGAATAGTTATTCTTATTGCTGTAAACAAAAGTCTTAAAGTTTCCCTGTAACTCCTATCGATTAGGACCCATTAGATAGAACAAAGCTAAAAAGTATTGGATCTCTCGGATCCCGATGCTCTAGTTCTTGTATTCATAAGGACTTTTGGTAAAAGGTCTTATGAATTGCTCTATAGGAATACCTAGGGTATCGTCTACCTCAAGTATCAACTAGTTCTAGATTATAGAGAAAGCTTCGCCCCTCAGAGCTTTCTTTCTCAAAGTTTTTTTATTACTCTTAAAAATAACGAGGATCTACAAAATATAGAGTAATTACAAGGGGGGCTATAGGACTTTAATAAAGCGTTTTCACCAGACCCTATAATATGATATAAATACAATTATCTCTAATATAAGATTAGATATCCAGTATACTCCAGTTTGGCTATCCGCTTTTAGTGGTCATTGCATTTAAGGCGCCCTTTCTCTTTCTTTGTAAAGCCAAACTTGAAATCCCTAAACCACATATCTGCAAACAGAAAAACTTAAGGATACCCTTCTCTTCTATGATATTAGTTTCTATACACTCCTCGAGTTAAAATATATAGAATCCCGGTTTCTAAATCCCTTATTATAATTATAGTTTCAGTTTACTTTTGAGAGGGGTCAAGTAAAATTTAGGCTTATAGGTTACTTTTTTATTTGAAAAATTTATAGTATAATTAATAGTAGGAGTCTAACCCAAGGTTTCTGTACTAACTAATTTCATGAAACTGCTCCTTTCTTGGAGTGAGGTAATTTTCTAGATATAAATTCTGAAAAGGCTCATAAATTTAGTTAATAAAAAGACTAGGCTTTTTCCTAAATCGATACGTAGGAACAGGTAATTTAGATGCTTGAAGCTACGTTTTCTTACACAAGTTTGATGGTATTACTGAAATAAGTCAACTTTCGGTGTTAACACAGGAGAATAGATGCAATTAAAAGCCAATTTCCGGCTAGAATTATCCAAATTGACTTTTTAAGGCATTTTTGTCAGGGATATCACGGGATTCGAACCCTTGCATGCCCATTAAGAGAACCAGTACTTTACCGACTATATAGTACTAAGACCAATAAGACACAAAAAGAAGAGGGATAGTCAAGGGATATAGAGTTGCTTGTGAACTAACTAAAGCATATATCCACTTTCGTTTATACCTGAGCGCTGTGAAGCTTCTAATCGAAAAAGTGCAGGTTCAATAAGTTCTATAACTAGGAATTTCGTCTATGGACATCCTAAGTTAAAAATCCGGTTCCTCTAGCTACTTGTTCCGGAAAAGGCTCCTCAATCTTAGGTATCTCCCTTACACATTAAAGCCCAAATTCCTATATAGACTGTGGAAATTTGTCCATCACTACGAGGACTCCTTAGTCAAAACTGTGCGACTCTCTGTGAACTCTTATTGACTTATACAGAAGAACTTATATGATCTATATCAGGAAAACCCCTCTTTAGAATCCTTTTTTATAGCATTATGATATTAGTAATAGTAAATTGAGTTCCTAGTATTATATTATTAAATACATTTTTAGCTATAAGCTTAAAAGTTGGAGGACTTTGGCAGATCTTAAATAAGTCGTACTTCCTTGTGCTTTGAGAGCTTTTAAAAAACCTATCTAAGGTAAAATAAGGCCAGCATTGTCAAGAATTTAGAAGTTTCTGAGAGTAAGTAAGTCCCGTTCAACATCAGAAAATACTATAAGAGTACTCCCTTCTTTTATATTTAAAAAAAGGTTCCAAGAGCGAGAATGGGTTATGCTTTCTGTATATGGGATCCGCTCTTTTACTTTAAAAAGGTGGGATTTAGAGTAGACGGGAAACTTGTGTTACTTTTAGGAAAGACTTTTTTTACGCTCCGGCTTGCTCTTGTAATTTCAAATTTTTAGTGATTGTGTATTTACTATAATAAGGATAATACTTGACTTTCTTTCTCGTTGTCTATCATTGTTGATTCAATATGGTTTTACTATACAATAAATAAAGTTATTATCAACCACAGCATTTTTTAAAGGTTAAAGATTAAACTTTTGTCTATCTAATTTTTTCTAAAGTCCTGGACTTAATATAATTTTCTTTTAGATTTAGAGGTGTAAGTAAGTATCAGAGAATGTATAGAAGCTCTCGTAGTTTAGAAAATTATTAAGTGTCTGGGTTATAGTATCTCTGTTTTTTAGGGGCAATCCTTAGTGAATTATACGGATTTATGAAGCTCCCTTGTAGTCCCTGGAGTAGAAGATATGTAACTTGTACTGTCCATAAAATAGAAACTATTTTTTCTTAAATCTATTAATTATTAGGTATATAATCTTTATACAAGGAATTCCTGGGCACATAACCAAAAGTAGCCCTTGCAGGCAGTATCGCATTGGGATTAATACCCTTACTTTAATTACACCTTTCTGTCTTAAATTGCTTGTTTAAATTAGAAAAAGAAACTAAACTGTGAATTCGATTTTGCACAGTCCTACAAAAATAGCTGCAGCTAGTCTTGTAGTTTTCTTAAAAAAACTCGGGATAAATCTCTTTCTAGTAAACCTAGAAACTCATCTAAGGTATCAACATTTACTTAATGTACCCTAGATAAGTTTTTAGCGTAATGCAAGGTTTTTTGAGCGGATACTTTAGGGTTTCCTTAGGTATAGACAGAGTTTTTTAAGGATTTCAAGTACGAAGTTAACATAAAATGAATTTCTAGGAGATAGTTTTTGGTATCAAGATTAAGAACAAATCTATCGGGAGTATGAAAACAAGGGTAGAGAAATTTTTACAAGGAAGAGCTTAGCTACTAAAACCGGGGCTCATAAGAAAGGTATTACAAGTATAAGTGCTATCAAAAAAAGTAAGATTAAGAAACAGGGTGTTCTGAAGTTGGTGTTGGTTATAGGTAAGAGTTAGGCTGCAGTTAAGAATTAGGCAACAAAAATTTTAGGTTTAGTTCTTACTTAATTAGACAGGTAAGAAGACTTAGAGAGGTATATAAACAGCAGGCTATGAAACAGGATATTTTGAAGAGTAACAAAGTTAAGTCATAGGAGGGTGGGATTAGAACCTATAGATTATTTGGCCATTGTTGTACAAGTTTTTTGAGAGCTCCTTTTGGGAACAAGGATTAATAAAAGACTATGCTAAGGCTCATTCCTCTTTTAATGATAAGAGCAAGTAAATAAGAGGAGGAGTATCCCTTAACAACTACTTTAACTCTATTCCTATACAAGCTAGCTACTAATGAATACTAAAAAAACTTTATATACCCCTAACTCCGTATACTCTCTAATAAGACGACTGTATCCCCGATTAAGGAAGCCCATTAACTCCAGTAATATTATAGCTGCAAAGACTCCTATCCTATGTTAAGAAACGAGGAAGTCATAAGAAGAAGGATTAAGTCAAGAAGAATAAGAACAAACAACTATAAAAGCAGATGGGATATGTTTATGGAAAGTAAGACAAGGGTCCATGAAGGAGGATTTCCGTGGGTTTTCCTAGTTTTTGAGTCTGGATAGGTATTATTTAAGATTAAGCAAGTTAAGAAGTTGATGTTGCTTCTAGTGTAAGGTTCACTATCAATATACTATCATGCGTTAACCTTCCTCGGTACCCTTCGGGCGGTAAGAGTAATGTTATCCAACCTCTCTAAGCAAGCTTACCTCGTTAACGATAAGCTACGGGCAAGAGGAGGGATGCAAAGAGCTTTTTGTTAGTCAATTAAGTAAAGTTAGCAAATTAGGAGTCTAATAAATTGCGCTTAGTATCTTTGCAGGAAGGCTATAAGTACTCCCTTAACGGACGTGTTAGAAAAAAGTTAGGAAGAAGTACAAAACCCTCTGAAATATAGCTTGGTGAGCTCAGTGATAGGAATTATTCTGTCTTGCTCAATTAGGTTACTAGTTCTAGTCTTCTCTGATATTGTGTCTATATTCCATTTCGGGTCAATTTGAAAAGAAAGAGTGGAAGAGCCTTATAGTTCGTGCTTTATTTCCTAGTTATCCTCTGTTTTTAGATTCTATGTGCCTTTGAGTCCTTATAACTTCTCTTCATGTGTTACTTTCTCTTTCTATTTTTAAGGAAAAAACTTCTAACAAGTAAGATAGTCAAGGGAAAGCCTTAATAGGAATGATCTTACTGTCTCTGTAACTAAGCCTGGATTCTGAATTGAAATATAACTAGAGTAAAGAAATTGTCCTTGTAAACGAGTAATAAAGGAAACTCCAGAAATGAGTATAAGTAAGAGGGATTTACCTTGAGCAATCCTTAAAATGAAAAAAACCGACTATATCAGATATCCTAAGTGTTTTATAAGGCTTCTAAAGTAGCAATCTCCCTTCTCTTTATTGCTATAAAATAAGTGTACCTACAATCTGTATTTCAAAAATGACTTCCTAATCTTAAAAGTCATTGGGTCTAAAAGCTAGTAATCTGGTATGCTATTTGAAAGGATCCCTCAATACCTTGTAAGTTTCTGAAAAAAGGAATTCAAAATTATGAAGGAAATAGAGTGATTTAAAGGATTGAATACTCAATTTCTAAAGGGAATATCCATAGTTGTATGGGCTTAGCTTGCCAATTCTTTAATACGATAAATTTAGTAAATAGAAAAGAAGTGGTGAAGAAGTCTAGTTAGTTGAGAGTGTTTTAGAGCTCTTAAGAGAGGATACAAAGAGAATACTGAGTCTGACTAGAACGTGAAGAGTATTACAAATACGAAAAGAAAGGGGGTATTCTAGCACCTAAGAAAGTTGTTAGGAGTTGCAATCGAGACCCCTCTTATTATATACAGGGTGCTTTTTAGGAAAGGGTAGCTCTAAAATGTCTTTAAACGGACGAGAAAGGGCTCTTATGTCAAACTGGGATAGGCTAACTTCTGTTTTTTATGGCATGGAAAAGGCCGTAAAGTAAAATACGATAGAGTTCTAGTACTGAGTTTCATTTTCCCTTTATATTGTTTATTGAAAGTAAGGAGTTTGCTACCTATGTTCCTCTTGTTTTCAATTAGCTGGTTTTCCTTGTGCTGTTCATTCAAGGGTTTTTCCAGTTCCACTGAATGGGATGTATCTTCAAAAGAAAGCTAGTAAATATTGAACTCTAAATAAGTCGAGTAGGGGGTTGGAGTTGTAAGCAGGTAGCCTAAGTCGAAAGAAATGTAAAAGCTTTGCTTATATAGTTCGACTACTTTTTATAAAATAGAATACACTTTCTATAGGTCAAAGTGCCTTGAGACTTTTTACCAGGGTCAAAATCTGACATGTCGAAAAAGTGACTTTCTCTTCTGTAGGGTACTTCTTTTAGACCTTAAAAACTAGAAAAAAGTAGGATCAGTATATATGGGAAAGTAAGAAAAAGTACGCAAAAGAGGTACAACAGGTAAAACAGGGCCTTTATCTTTTGGATATTCTAGTTAAAAAAAGGAAAGAAGATCTCAAAGGTTTAGTTTGTACAGATGATTTGGGGGTTTCTATATTGAGATTGAGTAAGTTTTTTAGATGAGAGTTTTTCAGTTGTTATATAATCCAGGAGGTGGGCGTTTTCAATTGAAAGGGGAAGCAGTCCAAACATAGTAGTAGGAGCTTCTAAGAAATCTGTGTAATACAAAGAAGTAAATATAAAGTGGAAAGTCTTACAATTTACAGGCTAAGTTAATTTCTAACTAGTAAAGTAGTGGTCTAATATGAAAACCTTAGGAAATCTTGATTATAGAAGTCCCAAAAGTATACAATTTGACTCGATAAACGAAGGAATCTCTAGTAACTCAAGCCTTTTTTAAAAGCAGGATCTGAGTTCTCTTTGCTGTTCCTTTCTTTTATTTACTGAAAAAGTCTCTTATCTCAGAATTTCTTCTTGTTGAATTTTACTGAACCGAACTGGGACAAAGTCAATAGGTTGAGGCAAGGGTTCTGAGCTTCCCTCTAAGTGGGAAGTAAGTCAAAAGAAATTGATAGGTTCTACTAACAGGAGAGTTTCTTCAATTCAAGAATAGGGATATTCAGGCGGAAGTAGGCAGGTTCAGTCTCAGCTTTAGCGTTTACAAGGAATCCGTTTTCATTTCATAAAGAGTAAGGTTCCGAGCTAGGGAGATTCTAAAACTAAAATAGGGTCTACAAAAGGAGTGAATCTACTCTCAAAAAAGGGATTCGATTCAAAAGAAACCTAGTTAAACCCGTAGAAAATATGCTTGATAGGTACCTCAACTGCAATTCTAAAACTTATGGACAGTAACTTTGGTATTGTTTTGTTTCATCTGTATTCCCCTTTCTTATTGGATTGCTCCCAGGTCTAGTTAAATTAACAAGAAGCTACTTATATTCCTCAATCAATCTATCAAAGTAAGCAGGTCATTGAAAATAAACGAGGTAAATAAAGGGACTCTAAATCGAATAGGGGAGTGGCATACGAACTCCTTGTTTGAGTGTACATCAATTGTATGACCTTGTAAGAAAAGCTAGGTAGTAGGTAGGTAGATATAGCGCTAGTGGGTTAGCCGCGACTGATTAATGTCAAATATGAAAGAAAGGCGTCTCCCTAAAATACAGATCTAGTTCAAGTTCGAGGACTTTTGAAAGATAAAGATTACCTACTTTTTCGTTTTCTTTAAGGTAACTCCCCTAGGGAAAAGTGCTTTGAAGACTTTTACGTGTATAGTCATCCTACTTTTTTCTCAAAAAAGAGGTACAATTTGAAGGCTTTCAAGAGGGAGATGCTACTTTTTGGCATGTTCAATTTTGACTACGAGAAAATGAATAAACTGGATTTTACTAGTATAGCCCATCTCATTTTCTAGAAAAAGTAGGCTAGCTATACGGAAAATTAATAAAAAGCGTAAGATCTACTAAGAGTATCTCCTTCAAAGTCTTTCTAGTCTAGAAAGAGGGTCTATCAGAGAGACCTAGAGTAAGCGTCTTTATAGGTGAGCTGGTTAACGAGAAAGGGAATTTAGCAAGAGATAGTAAGAAGGGCGTTGAGTAATGGAGTCTCTTCTGTATAGGGGGATCTGAGTTTTTTAGTCTGAAAGTGTTGTTGGATTATGACCCTTTTAGCGCTACTTTCTTATGGTTAAAGTGTACGAAACTATTAGTTTAGTTCAAGCGAGAGGGACTCGTTTAGGAGCAAGTCAACTCAATAAAGATATAGTCAAATCCGGTGTTAAAGAGATCAAATAGAATATAATTACTTGGTACCTACTACAGAAAAGGCCCTTCTAGATGGTCAGTTTGGTATTGTTTACTTTCATTTGTATTCCTATTTATTAGCTTTAGAAAACCTTTCATTCAATGTCTTTAAAGTAGTTGATTTTATGGGTTATAAGGCTTTCTTTGTATTCTGTATTTTCATAGTTTGATTAGCAAGCCCAAAAAGATAGGAAGATATGTCTTCTGCTTGTAGCCTTTAGTTATTAATATGAATTTCCTGTTAAAGCTTCTTGAATGAGTTTCCTTTTCTTTGGATAGCTTTTCTACAATTAATAGGAGATCTTGAGGAAGGGCTTCGCACCTCTGGCTTACCGATCCGGTTAACAAGGAGCTAGTCTCTTCTCTATAAATCTATAAAGTAAGCAATTCAATTTTTATATAATAAAATGCAGGATAATTAGGTCAAAAAAGGGGTTAGTAATGAGGTATAACTTTTCAGAAGAAGCTTTTTCAAAGAAATACAACAGTTTTAGAGGTTTGAATCCAACACCCCCCGGTAGAAAATTTTAAGGATTGCTACAAAAGGGAAACCTCGCTTATACACCTTGTGGAAAAGAGCTACAATAGGAAAAACCTACTTTCGAAGTAGAGGTGATAGCTAACAGAGTCTTATGGAATTACTTAATAAAGGAGTCCACTCTGGACAAAGTAGGGACGTGAAGACCTTTTTATAAGGAAGCTTGCCCTTTCCCTAGCTAAACGGCAGAAGACTTAGAACAAGGTAGTTGAGTAAAGCTAGAGAAATTCAATAGTATAGGCATTTCTAGAACAAAAGCGAATTTTATAGAGCATGTCTTATTCCATCAAAAGGGCAGCATCAAGTAGACTCTATGATTTAGCTTAAAGTTTATCTTAGACAGGGTCCCAAAAAGTTTGATTCCTGTAAGGCTCGAGGGTTCTGATTAGAAGCTAAAGCCCTTATAAAAAATTCCCTTAATTTACTCCAGGAGTTCTATTCTAACTCACTCTGTACTAAAAACTTCAAACGTTAACTTGGGTGCATATAATATGGGATGTCTTAATATTTCATAATTACTTTTTGTCTTCTAAATATATGACAATTTCTGTAAGTCCGAATCAAAGACCCGTGTTTTATCAATTACAGGGTCCCACATCTAATTCTAATACAAACTTTTTAAAAAGGTACACCAGGATAAGCAAGAGTTCAATAAAAAAGACGAGACTTAATCGCTTAATAAAGGGACACAGAATAAATACCTAAGGAATACCTTTGAAATCGAAAGCATATAGCAGTCATGAAAGTTCTAGTTTTTTTAGGACACAGCTACTCTCACAATCCAATTGCAAAATAACATATTTACTAAGAAAAGTCTTTAGTGTATTATATACACCTCTATATATACCAGGTATCAAATAGCTTAGAATCCAAAAACAAAAATCCGATTTCTCGGAGCTGGAATTTTACTTAACTTAAAACAGAATACACTTTTCCTTTTTTCCTTGCAATAAACTCAGTATTTAATCTTTAAAGTTTCATGGGTTTCCTTTTCAATACGTGTTTTCCTTGTTGTACTGCTATATATCCAAAAGGTACCAAAACCCAGGTTTACTTGAATATACTGTACCGAGTTCGTACTGAAAAAAGAGATTCAATCCTTATTTATTAACTACATTCACCGTCCGATAACGGAGATACATGATTATCCTATATATCATATCTAAAAGGACTCTTGATTACAAATAAATTAAGACAGGAATCCGAAGGAATCTTTATAGTGTTTTGAAAAGGCCGACCCGACCGAGTTGAAAGAATAAATTTAGCATTTACTGTAGGATTCTCCGAAAAAGGGGCATATAAAACGGGTAATAAAAACTTGATTTTTAAAGTAGAATCCATGTGTATATCTGACCGGAAGTTGGAGGTGTTCCCAGTTTCTTAGAGCATAAGACGTACAAGATAAAGGTGTTATAAAAACTCTTGCCAATGGGCGAAGCCCTTTCTAAAAGGTTTTTGTTGGTTTTCCTGTACCTCTGGAGAGGTGAATATAACTTACTCTTGTGAGCTGGAAACAAGAAGTATAGAGAATATCTAATCAGGAAATCGCCTAATATCGGAATCGTTTTTTACTCGTAACTTGTATCAAAAGCTAAAACTTGGAAAAAAAGTAAGAACTATAAAAGAGGTCCCATCAACTTTTATACACGTCTCCGGAGACAAAGATACGTAAATACAAGGTATTCCTAGAGCAGCGCTGTCTTTTCATAGCAGATTTCAAAATAAGTTCCAGCGGCCCTTTTTTTGTCAGCTGAAGTACAAATTTTCAAGGATATGGATCCTAGAGCAACTCAAGGTTCTCAAAAAGTAGAATATGAAATATAGATCCAATTCAAATACTGACATACCCAGAGGCAAAAAACCCTTGAAAAATTTCTTAGAACTTGTCATAGTCTTTTTCATATTATTTGAGACTAACTAGCTCCTTTCTTGGATTGGGGTTTATCAATTGAGAGGTTAGAGAAGATAGGAGTAGGAAGGGGAGCAATAGAAGTAGTATAAGATTGTCTTGTTGAAGCAAGATCGATGTCTTATGTTTTTATCGATAAGGAGGAGAAGGCCTTAATAAGGTTGGGATATAGTTTATGTTATCAGACTCTGTAGCGAAGCGTAGGAAGGTTAATGTATAGAGGAATTCATGATAGTACAGATATCCCTGAAACCACCACTAAGAGCTTGACTTGGTTCTTCTTTCTGACTTCCTTGTTTTATTCTAAGTATCAGTTCCTTTTTAGACTGATTCTAATAATATGGGAGAGTCCTAGTTAGTATATAGATAGAGTAGATATAGAGATTTCCTAGTTTGATTTAAGGGTGCTCCGAGGAACTAATTCTAAGGGAAGACGATATAACTATAAGAAAGAGGCTCTATTCTTCAATTCCAATTCAATAATTGAAATGTATAAGAGGGATAATCCGAGTCAAGCTTTCGAGAAGTTTTTAGGTAGGAAAAGGAAAGCAAGTACCTGGTATCAAGATAGTATGAACAGCCAAGCTATCTCTATCTTTCTTAGTCTTAGAAGTGCTGTGGGATTAGAGTAGTAGCTCTTTTAAGAAATTCATATCATAAACGTAAATAAGTAAGTGACCAGACCCCTAACCGGAATCAAAGTAGGTATATATTTTCTTAGTTGGATAGGGGGGTTTCAAAGGGTTCCTATAAACTGAAGTCGGGTGTTTGTTATTGAAAGAGCGCGGGTCTAAGGGAAATTGGTGATAAGTAGAGAATCCAGTTTCTAATCTAATAAGTGGGATAAGTTCTATTATTTAAAGTAAGTAGTTGCTCTTTATACCTGTTTCTTTGAAATCTTCAGCTTCAATTAAATAAAGTAAATAAAGAATGGGTAGTTTGAAAAGGTGTAAATAGAATAAGTAACTAGCAGGAAAACTCTTGTTTAGAATCACTTAAAGAATTATCTAACTATTCTCAAGTCTCGAGTAGGTAGTTTCGGTTTGGAGAAGAATAGGCTCCTCGTTACTTAGAGGTTATAAGGCAAATTCACAAGGTTTGATGGGATTCAGGTTTCCAGGTAGGTTCGGGTCTGGGTTTTAATAAGGGTCGGGTCAAAGGGAACAACTATAAAGGTTATCCAGTATCAAGAGTTTTCGCAAATGGAAAATCCTTTTACAGGGTTGGGGGACCTAGGCATAAGCTCTGGATGGGCTGCAGAATTTGGGTGAGAGTATAGGTTGTCAAGTCCCTAAAGTGGGTATGAAGTTTCCGAGTACTCTAATTCTAAAAAAGCAGTAATTTTGGCACTATATCAACCCTACTTTTTCATTTTCTCTGGGGGCTAGAATTCAGTACTTATAGAGGTAAACTTCCACTTTTGGCTTGTCAGAATTCACCTATGGTAAAAAGTCTCAAGCCTGTTTTGTATATAGAAAGGGTATCCAGTTTTTAAAAAAGTAGGATCGTCTTAGATGTCAAACTCCTCAAAGCTCCCCTAAAATAGACACTTTTAACCTTTTTATTGAAAGCATTTTCTTTTGAATGCAAAATCTCGTGTATTCCTGTTTAGTAGGTTTCCGGTTTCAGTGGAGTTTCTTAAAGTTTCTTAACTAGATAAAGGGGTCCTTTCTTTATCCTGAAGTCGGGTAAGTTCCAAGGATAGAGTTTCTGTTGTCGCCGAGGGAGATTCTAAAAATAAAAGGGGGGTTCTAGCTAACAAATGGGAGTCTCTTCTCAACCTCTAAACTTTGAATTAAGTAATTCAATTCAAAAGAAATATAGTAAAAGGGGCTTTAATTAGGTTAAATAGGTAAAATCAGGTTAGCTCCAAGGGGCTCCTACTGTACAAACTGCAATTCTAATTCGGTATAGCTACAAAAAAGCGAGTAAGTCAAGAAGACATTTTAATGCCAGCGAATATTGTAAAAGCTTCCCAGTCTTGTTTTTTAGTAGCTCTGGTTAAAGATATTTCATTCAAGGAGTCTATGTGTTTTTAGTGTTTAAGGGCTTAGTATTATTTAGGTTTCTATGTCAAGTTCTCCATTAGTTATAAAGGTAGGATTTTCTAGAATCAATTTCTAAGCAAAACCCCTTATTGTTTGTTTAAATTCAATAGTAATAGGCAGAGGTTCCATAAGTAGGAGCGCGAGGGTGAGTCTGTGGTAAGTTATCTAAGCAAGTGACAGGGAATTCACAGGTAAGTAAATAAAAGTAGGGAGTTGCTCTTAACGAAAGAGAGTCGTAGAAGGGAGGTGGGCTTGCTCTAGTGCGTGTATTGAGTTCCTAATAGAGTATAGAGTTCCGTAGGTTTTACAGGCTAAAGTAGGTAGAATCTCTCAAGAAAAGGGGGCATAGCTCAAAGCAAGGGATTAAAAAAGGGCATTAGAAATTGGTGGTAAGTACCCTATAACTAAAGAGGATAGTGATTCCATTTGATCATCTGTAACCCAGGTTTCTTATCCTTTTGTTAGGAGAGTTTTTCATTGAAAGCGGTTGCTTTTATGGTTTCCTCTGTTTCTGGATATTCGGACAGTCAAGTTTGTGTGGGTTAAGGTGAAGTCAGTTTCAATAGAGATTTCCTTTTGCTGTGCTCTCTCTTTTTTACTTTCATTTTAAGCATCCGGATATTCTTTTGTTTCGTATGTTCTGTCAACTTTTTATGCGCTTTGGCTGTAGTACTCGATTTCTTGAATGAAGTAGTTACTATTTCTGTTTATTTGATATTCTGTCTTTTATAAACCTGTAGTTGATTAGGATTAGTAGGAGTAGCAAAAGAATGTAGGGGACCTGGGGCAAGGGCAAATGGAATGGATAGGAAGAGAGGTCTTTCTTGTTAAAGCTTCTCGAATGAGTTTACTTTATCTTAGTTATATTAGTCTAACAGGTTTCTAATTAAATTTAATAGGTATAGAACTGGGTTAGATAGGTT